>JAQMYF010000010.1:7256285-7269375 GCA_030014195.1 Neosilurus mollespiculum | reverse complement strand
CACACACACACACACACACACACACACACACACACACACACACACACACACACACACACACACACACACACAGTAATGAAGCTCTGACTGAGCTTCACCTCAGCTCATATACATTTGTTCTTTGTTAGTTCAGTTCTAGATGGTGAGCAGTGCATACATGTCAGGTCAGGAGCATGACCAAGGATTACCCAGGACTCATGTGGACTTCTGGTCTGTTAAATGGATGGAATTCCTTGCTTGAAAGTATCCCTAATGATTAAAATAAACTCTCTTACTATACAAGTGCATGTAACGGACCATTAAACTCTCAGAAACTGCATGCTGACACCCTGGAAATGTAACTACATGTCAGAAGAAGGAATACCCATCAAGCCATTGCAGCACTGTGAACTAAAAATATCTACTCTAGTCACGGGTCCAGTGTGTGATTACTAGGAAAGCATCCAGTGTTGCAAAATGATTCTTGTTCATTAGTAGCCACAAAGTCACTTATTCTAACAATAATTTGATCAAGAATGACTCAGCAATTTCCTATTTCTTTACATGGTGTAATACTGTACAGCATGGTATGGTGTGTATAATGTGGCCATACCTGCTTGGTTCTTTTAGCCAAGAGAGCAGGGCTGCTGGATACACTGGCACCTGCAGTTCTGGTACTGAGAGCTGGCTTGAGTGCTAATGGATGATCAAATAACTCCAGCTGCAAACGAGGGAAGCTCTTGTAGCTGAGAAAATGAAAATAAACACAAAGTCAAATGCATAAAACTCTATAAAGCCAAGAATATTATGCACTCACTGAATAATGCACTCACTGAGCACTCATGACAACAATCCGAATACCTATGAATTTAGGTCACCATCTAATGAAGCAATCAGGTTGCCATGGTGTAAAGCATATTATCAAGCAGATACTGGTCTGCAATTTTGGTAGGGTATCATAACTATCAGAACAGGGATAAATAGGGTCTCTGGGATTTTTATACTGGGACCTGATTGTTGGTGCCAGACGAGCTGGTTTGAGCATTACTGATCAAACTGTTTTTAGATCCACATTTAAATCCCAGTTCAGCTTACAGAGTAAACAACAAGTGTAACTAAACGTGAATACTCAGGGATGACACATCTCCCTTGGCAGGAGAAAAAATAATGTGTAATAGGCATTAACTGAGAATGTCTGGAGTAAAAGTGCCAAGAGAGAAAGGGTGAGCAAAAACAGTCAGTGCAGAACAGACAGCGGAGTAACAGGCATCAAAATCTGCAGTCATGGCCAATCAGGCTCAAAGATGACATGAAACTGATTGCATGACCCTAGGTATTGACAAGTATAAAAACAGATGATGCAACCTTGTGCTAATGGATCAAAAAAACCTTCATTATGCTATTCAGCATAAGATCAGAGGCTAAAATAAACCACTACATTGCAAATGAGCATATGTCAGGACAAGAAATTATTATAATACTAATATAACATTTGCATTTCAAGAGAAAGACAGTTTTAAAAATCGATGGCATTTGGGTTGCTGACAGGTTCTGATTTACTTAAAAACTTTCAAATTATGTAAAATGTGTGTTAGACACAAACCTGTATTTTGGAGGAGGATCTGAGCCGTCATTAGCAGGTGGCTCTGGGGGCAAGATAAAGACAGTGTGCTCACTCTTCTGAGATTCATCCAGCTCTACTAGCTTTGTGTCTTCTGATAGCTCTCCTTCAACCTGCAAGAAAGAGAAACCAGATTTAAAAAAAAAAAAAAAATGAAGCCTCTCCAAAAACATCAACCCATTTCTTTCAAGATAGCTGCATAAATCCTATTAATTAGTATATACTAAACAGGAAAAGTGCAATCTGATTGGTCCACTAACAGGGGATTAAAAAACAATATTCTGAGTGGATAATAACTGAATCAAAATGACTAACAATCTCAGTTTGTCACAGCTACTTAGGACAGGCTGTGTCACCCTTTATGCTTAAAAGAAAATTCTTGTTTTAGTTTGTGTTTCCATGTAGTAAATAGTAAAGCACCTTTACAGAACATGGTTTATTTATTTATGTTTCCATGAAGATGTTTATGTACTAAACTCTGAATGAGCAGGCTGAACAGATGCATTTAGCTATATAGCACTCAATTTTGCTCAAAGAATCAGAATACTTTACTGATCCGGGAAGAAACTGTGTAGACTTACAAAGCAGGCCTGACCTGCCTCTGTCATGGTTAAAATATGGAAAAATAAACAATTAACTAAAATGAGAAAATTAATTTTATGTTTCCACATATTATATACTAAAACTCAAGCGTCTGTTGTGACTGAAAAAATAACTTGTTTTTCTGCAGTTTTTTCTCATATTCCTGTTTAGTACATAGTGAAACAGTTATCCACCTCAGGCTCAGTGGATTTTACTGAATTGAATCGTCACTTCAGTGTACTTTTTTTTTTGAGGGCTACTACTTATCCACTTCACCTTCAGAGCATAACTGTTCATTATTTCTATCTAATTATTGCAGTGCAATAATGTTGCTTTCCCAAAAAAAGTTAAAGATAACACTAAGACATGACATCCATGTGAACATAAGACATCTACAAATCATTAAATGATTATAATTGTATTTTCAAAACCCTAAACAACCCGAACAGTTCAATACGCACCTGTAAATACATTTACTCTACAGAAAACTAAATCCTTTATAATATTATTCTTGGAAAAGTATGTACACACTGTTTGATGAATTAATGATGATTAATTTCCCTAAAAGACAAAGGGACTTTCCATGTCTTTTATAGACGGATGTGTTTGCATTAACAATGTGCCAACATTTCTAACAGCAGATGGCAGAGTTAATTATTTACTCCATTAAACCAAATGTACTGCATGTGAACAGCAACAGCCATCTGGCCTTAATCTTCCTGAAAAGCTGATCTGGAGCCCGTTGCATTACTAAGAGTCTGACAGGCATGATACCAAAACTGTGCTAAGGTCAGCAGAAAGGGGCACTGTATTCTTACAGCACCATCTGCACTTAACAAACGTCATGCCTTCTAGGCTCAGCCAAACATTTCTTTCTATCCCCATAAGCAGACCAACAACCATTTGCACTATGCTGTCAGTGTAATGATGGTAGAATAGGGAAAAGTGCTGTACAAGAATTTTCAAGGAAAATTAGGCTCACCTTCGTGCCCTTATCAGTTCCTTTATCAGACGGGAAAAGCTGTGACAGAAGCGAGAAAGAAACAAAAATCAAAGGAAATGCTATTATACATGGTAACAGTAGAAATGAAGGTGCATAACGTATATTAGTACTCAATAAACACTGTTTACTTTGATGTGACTTCTCTTCACAAACACATTGCCAAAAAAAAAAAAAACCTTCAAAGAGGGCAATGTGCAGATTCAGTGTGAAGGAGAAAATCACTGTCTGTTGCCAGAGGCAACAACAGTCTGAAGTGCCAATGCAGAGAAGTGTGTTCGTGTGTGTAATACCTTTTCAATGCAGTAGTCAAAAAAGGCCAGGCCAGTGTCTTTGTCACTGACAAACGTGCATTCCTCTATGAACCGAATAAATAATTGGGTCTTGGTGAGCTGGGAGTAAAACTTCTGGTGAGCACGATCTCGACTCTTTAAAAACCCTGAAGCAGAAGGAAAAAACAGTCAACATGTTGTGCCATTAGCTGAAGTATTGCACAAGCCATAAACAGTTAATTGTACAGAGCCACGGTAGAATTGCCTATAGACCAATATAAATTAATTCATAAAACTAATTCATGAAATCTAAAATTTGAAAATGACAAAAGCATCTTAACTGTTATAACATTAGCATAGATTTCATAATTACAGGTTTTCAAATGAAGCTCACAGATCGTGTTAACTTCAAGTCACTCAGTCATGGTGTTTAACCTGTTAGCCTTTGAAATGTTAATTATATTCAGTCTTGTAACAAGAATATTAAGTGAGGCATGCTTTTTAAACTTGCTGAAACGCGGCCTAGTGCAATTGGTCCCACGTGTACAAGTGTGGGATTTTTGTTTTCGTTCCAGTAAAACCCACAACATGGAGAAGTGAGAGACAGACAACCATATTTAAAACAAAACAAAAAAATTACTGCTAGCAAAATAAGGTGACACAGTGACCCCAATAAGGCAAAACCAAAATACACAACTCATGACTGAGACTGAACTTAAACGTGCATGTTAAAATAATTAAAAATTAGACAGTTCTTTATAAAAAAATAAATAAATATAAAAAAAAAAGTATGCTATTTTAACATGCATTGACAAAGGTTTTTTAATATGCTTAAACAATTATGCTTTAGTTTTCTTTAATCACTCAGTCTGAGCATTTTTTATATACTGGAAGGTAATCATTAACAATTTTATACACATACACACATATATATAAAATTGTAATTTAATATAATCAAATGATAGCCATTTTCCATTCTTCTGTTTTAACTGATCCTTGCACATCTTTATTATTAGTAAGACCCTGTATTTGTTGTAATCAGTTCTGGCTTGATATATTATACTACTGCATGATTACTGATTAACCAAGCCTCATATTATTCAATATCTTGTTTTCACTTCCTCCACTATACGGCCAGGCTGACACCTGACCATCACGCCTATATGATGACCTTCTCCAAACTTGAAAGCACAAACTTGTACTGAATGTCTGTGTTACGCTGTAGCTTTAATCGTTCCCTTACACTAACGGAGACTAAAAGGCCCAAACCTTTTCCAGCATGACAATGCCCCTTGCAGCAAGCAAAACCTAGAAGTCCCAAAGTCATGGTTGGTCATGTCATACAAACAGCCTTGACACGACCCCAGTGAACACTGAGGGTAACATTCAGTCCTCAAATTAGACACAAAAATTACCCAAATCTCAGGTTGTGAACTGTAAAGGTTTTCTGTTACCCTGCAGATCGTAGAGGGAATCAGCAGCAGTGGCTTTCTCAGAGGGTGCCTCAGTGATGGGTTTGAGGTAGTATCGATAACCTTTTAATATTGAAGCCATAAAGCGCAGGAAGGCCTCTTGAACCTCCATTTCGAGAGCGTTCATCTTTTTAAGCCATGTGAAGTCAGCCTCCATTGGTGTCAACTCTACAGCCGAGCCTTCTGGGGCCGTCCTCCTCACTGGACATTCATACAATCAAGAGTTTAGTTAGAAGGCCTTCATTAAGCAGATACTGCATGAATAAATGCGTTTCTACAACTGTACTTTACAGAACATAAAAAAAAGCAACAATTCTAAAGCAGTTCCTCTATTTTGGCTAAACCATACACTTTAGTTAAAGACCATTGGACCAGAGACATTAACTACAGCATTAGAAACAAAAAAGGAAGTTTGCATAGATCTTTATTTTATTTCCCCTCTCTGATATGATTAATTATCTATCATGTGTTGTTTAAAAACAAAAACTGAATACTCAAACATAACTGGAGAGAGAACCCAGCAATGACTTTCCCCATGTTTAATTCTATAGCGTTGGTCAAAATGGCAGCTCCAGCATGAAAGAAAACCATAGCCACTTCTGTGACTTATTTAAGCCACAATCTCATCCTAATCATTAATGGTTAAATAATAAATTATTGCTATCACAATTTTATATACCTGGACCATAGAGCACATGTACCCTGACCCTGGGGATGTGCGGCAAAATGTCAGTCATCTTGACGTATTTCTACTGAACAATTAACACTTACATAATAGCAGCCAGATATACACAGACCTACATGTGTGATCCAGTCCTAACCCATACCATGATACCATGTTTGTGTGATAAAGGGTATAATTAAAGTTCCTCTATTTGATGAGTTACAAAAACTCCTTACCAATATTAAGCTGGTGGTGGAGGTTGACCAGCGAGTTAATCAGACTCTTGCAAGGCTTCTTTGGGAGATTCTTCCAGCTAGAGTTCCTCTTCTCATCAGATCTATTACAAAATGAGAATATTAGAGTGATAACACAGAAATGCTAACATGGTTCCCTTCCGTTTATATTTTATAAATATATACAGACACATACACACATTTTATATATATAATTTTTTTTTTTTTATATTATTTTGTTTTTTACATGAAACAACTTACAGGTAGATAGTGTTTGTATCCAGGTCCACACAAACCACATCGGGTGGGGGATCATAGAGATCAAAATATCTGGAGTCAACACCAACAATGAATGGACAGGGTGCATTTAGAACCCCTGCCAGAGACAAAGGACACAGAGGGATGTAGGGACACTGCCACTGGAAAGGAAAGATCATCTAGAAAGAGACACAGAAAAAACACATATATAAAAGAACAGAAATAAATGCCATGTAGCTAATTTATACCATCAACACCAAATTCAGACCCTCCACCTTCATGTTCCAACAGAAATCAAAATTCATTATGCCACATGATATTTTTCAAATTTCAGCTATCCAGTTGTGCTGATCCTGTGCCCACTGTAGCCTCAGATTCCTGCTCTTCACTGCTATGAAAGGCACTCCATTTGCTCTTCTGGTGTTGTAGCCAAGGTAACCTTAGGTTAAAATATGTTGGGTAATCGGAGATACTTTTCTGATCACCATGGCTTCAAAGAGTGGTTTTGTGAGTACTGCCGCATTCATGCAAGTTTAAACCTCTCTTTGACCTTACATATCAGTAAGTTGTTTCCACCTGCAGAAGTACTGCTCCCTGGACTGCTTTAGAAAGTTCTGTGCATGAAAATCCATTGGGGGACAAAACATAAAACAAAACCAACCCACCTGAGTCTTGACAGAAAAAAAAAAACGTTTGTGTGTGAGAGCATGCATGTGTTCTTACCACCAAGTAATTTCTTTCCAAATGTTTTTCATGGAATAACTCTAAGATGAACGCTAGAGTCTACCAAACAGAATTAGCTTTTAACCTAGCGAGCACTTCGATCAGAGCACACTGAGACCATTATGAGTAAAATATGTTAGAAACTAAATTACTAAACTATAAAAATTGAATAGTCCGCTCGACAGTCCATCTCAGGACTATTCAAGCAACATTTACCTCACCTTTGTCACATAACTGTTAAAAATTTTCTTCAATAAAAAATTCTTTTTTAATGTCCAAGTCCAAAAGGCACAGCATAAAGGTGTAACTGATACACACAACTCACCGCCACCACAGCCTCAGCGACACCAGTCAGAACAGCCGGTCGGAGGGAGTGCAGTAGAATCTTGCTTTCCATCAGGATGAAATGCAGCAGTGTGGCACAGTTTTCTGAGCCCAGATTGGTTAGCAGAGTGCTATAGTCTGCACCACTGCGGTAGAGGAGCGAAAGGAATTAAGATAAGGATGGAAATTTAGGGGAGTGAACGACCAACAATAGATAGTGGTGAACCTTTTAAAACTTCTGGGAAAATCTGGTAAAGAGGACCGAATAAAACAAATGAAAAAAGATAAACTTTTATATAAAATAATTAAATCTTCCACATCTGTGATGAACTGGAAAGTTTATGAAGGTGAATGAGATCAAATAATAACATTTTGTACTAATGTTTGAAGAAAAGAACACCCCCTAAAAAAAACCCAATGATAGGAACCTTATTCCATCCATTAAACATAACTGTTGAAGCACCATGGTTTGGGCTGCTTGCTTGCAGCCTGGATAGTACAGCTTGCCACCAGTGATGGAACAATATATGTGACCCACTCCAGCATAATACAGATTAAGTAGGAAATTTGACTGAGTTGCGTCACTTTGTAAGTCGCTAATAAGGAAATGCTACGTTTGGAAAACAGAACTTACAATTACAGAACCCGTTTCTAAATGTCAGCATGTGAAACTCCCTAACATCCATAAACTAAATGAATCCAGCTGTCGACCAATCTGTGCAATCTTCCTAGCGTCCTTCTAGCAACAGATGACTTCTATTTACACCGAGTCGTGTCTGTTTTGAGGCTTCTCATTGGTTTACCGTTGTATGATTCGGGGAATCCTTCTGGGATGCCGTAATTAAGTAGAGTATTTCTGAATTTTTTTTTTACTAAAATTATGCTTTGAAGGAAGTACTGATGGCGCTAACACATTTTCATCCAGGTAAGCCATTTTCAACTTACTTTGGCTCTTACTCAAAACACTACCTAGCGACCATATTATGCTGGAGCGGGTCACATATTTTATTATATGAGAAAATAAATAAAATCTCAGGTCACTTGTCCATGTACTGAATCTGAAACATACAAGTCACTCTACCAAATAATGGTTCATGAAGAAAACTAAAAACAGTACAAAAAACACTGCAGGTCTCGCAAGACCGACACATTCATCAGAGTATGTAGGTCATGTGAGACATCATGACAGAAAGACAAAAGTACAGGAGGACACAAAGTCCTGCCCACGGTAGACCATCACTAAATGTTTTGACCAGTATGTGGGACATTCCATGTTTCATGTTGTTGAATGGCCAAGACAAAGTCCTCACATTAACCCAATGGAAATGTTGCGTGTGCAGTTCATGGGGAGAAACCCAACCACATCCCAGAGATGAAGCTGTTCTGTGGAGTCATGTACTATAATTTCTCCAAGCTGATGTGCAGGACTGATCAACAGTCACTGGAATGGTTTAGCTGCTAGTAGCAAAGAGCAGAGGTTCACATACTTTTGCAACTCACAGATACACAACAGCGGGACATTTTCTTCAATACAATTCGCCCCCCCTTATTAGCTCCTGCCCATTGGAACCTATTAGAAAGACCTCTGTCCATCTGTCACACTTCAGTTTCTGGACATTTACCTGCTGCGTGCTGAAGCTAGGGCTCTCAAACCTGGTATGCTGGCTCACAAGTATGAGTGCTAGGATGAGTTTGTGTGTGAGTGACCTTGACGTATTTTTCAAGGTCACAGAGGTTAACTGCATATTAGGTTTCTGGACATTTACGTGCTGTGTGCTGAAGCTGGCACTTTCAAACTTGCTATGCTTGTTCTCTATTGGCATATTATGAAATTGCCCTTTCGGTGATAGCGTCTTGACCTAGTGGTCTATATTTTGTTTAATAATTGGGTTCTCTATCTAATTTCAGGACCTGTGTGAAAATCTGTTGATGTTGTAAATCATATTAATGCAGAAATATTTTTAAAAAAATGCATAAAGACTTTCAAGCACCAGTGTGCACATTTGCAGTAACTGCACTCGCCTCTTCAAGCTGATATACCACAATCTTGTGTAATGCCGCATATACATCTTCAAAACAACGGTGACGTGGCAACTTGTCCTCTGTTTTATTACTAAGACAGAGCACACACTGAATACATATTCCAGAAAAAGAAGGAAAAAAAAGAAAAAAAAAAAAAAAAAAAAAAGAGTGGAGCAGCTGCATCCAATGGAGAAGTGGAGTCAGACATTCCTTTTCTAAACTCTGGCTCACCCTATCACAAAGAAAAAACATCCGAAATCTACTTTAAACTAGTGCTGATGTTTTCAAAACTAGCCTTATAGGCCTTTCCCTGGCAATCGTTTTTTTGAATGTTTGCAAAGCTCATAAAAATTCCCTTGTAGTAATAGACGTATAAATGTGTTCTGAATTAAGCTTGAGTTTAAATGAATGGAAAATGTAAAGAAATGGTCACATTTAGCTATGCAGCTTTTGTAAACAGGGTTCACGGAATTTCTCAAAATACAAACCGTAGCACCATCACAACCATAATCTCATCACAGCTACAAATTAAAATACATTTTAAAAACTTTGACGTAACTGCCAACTTACCTAAGTGGTAAAGGTGTACATACAGGCTGGGACAGCATCAGGTTTTCATGTACTGAGAGCTAAGGGATGGAAAAATATCAATGTTTTCAAAACAAGAAGCTGACTAAAGTCATCACTTGAAAGCCTTCCCTCTTAGGATCCACTATTATTTCTCTCGCTCTCTCTCCCTCTTACACTCACACAGTATAAAGAGTATCTAAACCCTACGTATAAGGAATCACATAGACTAAGAAGCCATACCTGGACCAGTATTCTGGGTCTCTGTGGGCTAGGAAAGGGCACATTGTGCATGAAATGGGAGATGTGTCTGAAACAGGAAATAAAAAACACAAACAAGTTAATACACGTTCCATTCCAAAACTAGTGGACTTGTTAGCTTAGAGAAGGGTCACAGATAAACAGTTGTCAGAAATCCTGCAGGTTAATTCCCTTACTTCTCAATAGGCAGAGGGTTGACACTATTTAGTGAGAGCTTATAGAGAAACATGAGGAAATCCTTGAAAGCTTTGAAGAAGGGCCAGCGAGACAGCAGACAGATGCACTTATTGGTGTTGACACTGCGATTGGGAATGGGCTTCTTGTCCACAGTGGTAAGGAGTCCAAGCTGGATCTTCTGCTTCTCAGTCAGGTTATCTGCTGAGTACAGCTCGTAGAACTGGATGGCTGCACCGTAGACCTGTAGTAGTTGAGGTAAAGTCTGTCTTTATAAAAGGTTCTGGTAGAGATTGGACATCTCAGTGCAGAGCTTGATTTTTAATCAAGATTTCATATTACAACTATAATTAATACATTTACTCTTACTTTACTCTTGGTAGATTCAGCTTACATGTCAGGTGAAGACACTAACAGAACTTAAATATCTTGCATAATAAGTAACTGAAAATGAATGCATGTTTACAATGAGAGTGAATGCTAATGAAAACTTTTTATACACGGAATAATATTTTACCTTTTCCCCAGAAGAGCTGGTTAGGACGAATGTAGAGAAGACAGGTAATGGGTAGCGTGTGTTGGGAGCCCAGCACTCGATCATGGCCCCCATGGGAAGACAAAACAGGGGAACAGACTCAGTAAGGGGGAAGGATTCATAATCCTCCTCTGGGTAGCGAAAGATCAGACCTAGAGGGAAGAAAATAAGGTCTCAGGACTCCGACAGCCAGAAAAACACTGCGACTTCTGAGCTTATCAACTACATTAAAAGAAATGTTTTTGAAGCCCTGTCTTGCTTATCAGGATAATGTCTGAAACAAATGAGACAGATTTATTAACATTAAACATACCAGGAGATTATTCAGTCACTCTGAGCCTTTCAATCTGTCTTGGATGGATAAAATAAACAATTTCCCCCTTAAACTGAGCTGAACCAATTTATTATTTCATCACTTACAAGCAGAAGCAGAGAATATAATCACGATACATTAATGGAGTGCTGACAAGAAAAAAAAAACCCACAGTAGATTTATACAAAAGGTATTTGAAACAAGGCTAATATCATGTAGGATGGATGTCACTCAAAAAAAAAAAAAAAAAAAAAAAACATTTAAAGAAATACTAGAAAAAAGTAAGATGCAAATAGTGAGGAAGTCCTGTGTTTAAACGATTAACAAGACCACACTTGACAGGAAGTAAGGCAGTGTGAAGATAAAGGCTTGAGCTGTCAGCCCTATAAATATTAACCATGCTTAAATAGTATGAAAGGACAAACCTATAATAGCAAGTCATGTACAGTAGACCTCACTGTTAGTTTGTACGTAGCACTGTAAAATTGTATGATAAAATAAACAGAGCTGAACACTGGAAATTCAATATGATTCAAAAGAACACTATATAACTTAAAAGAAGTAGCTATATATCTTTGTGTGCCATTGTGCTGCATGAGAATAGAGTACTCTTACAAGCAAAGCCTTCATGCAGAGTGTAAAGCGGGTGTATTCAGCAAAAATTAGCAAAGATCCAGGTTACATTTCTTGCTAAACCTGCTTAACTGAACGGCCACACTTAGCTTCTGAAACAAGCCATGGAAAAAGACTAATCAGAGCAGACAGAGTGAGTAAGTAAGTAAGTAAATAAATAAATAAATGAATGAATAACTGTCCAATTTAAAACCATTTATGAAAACTCTTCGTTTCCCAACTGGCTGTCATCAGGTGAATTATTGACATAAATGCATGTGCTTTAAAACTAGACAAGCTGAACTTTTGTTTTTCCACATTTGTTTAGTTCTACTACAGTATCTTCACAATGCTGTTTTTTTCCTGCTGAAATACTTCACTGTTCTACATCACTGTAGACTGCGGTCTGTTGTTGACCACGCTTGATTTACACAGAAATGGATGTTCTACCCATGATCTGTTTTGCTCCTTTGAATTTAAAGGTCAGATTAATTTCTGATTAAATAAGGAAAAATCTAGAGCATAGAGCTCTCCTCAAGTTTCCTTTCATTCAATAAATGCACGAATACAAACGGCAGTTTGTTCAGAAATGCTGGACTGAGGCATTACCACTACATAAAGGCATTGCCAGGACAGAAAGTACACTCCTGTCATCCTCAAATACCTATGACGGATTCTCCATAAAGAAGCAGTTGACTAGGTGTTAGCCATGAAAGGCAGCTTAAACACGAACATCAAATATATATACAGACTCAAATCATAACGGAATCACATCATATACCTCAAATCATATAAAAGAAATCAATAAACGATATTAAAACCGCCCAGTAAAAAATGGAAAACGCAGACTTACCTGCTTTATAGGCGATAGAGTTGGAGGAGGAGACTGACTTTTTATAGCACACATATACACTGGATCCCCACTGAAAAATAAAATAATTTTTAAAGTAGACAGTGTCTGGTCTCCGTTTTTATAACTTTGTGTAAACCAATAACACACAAAAATATAAACCCCATCACCTGCATGAGGTCTTACCATGCCACAGTTGAGGTTCTTGTCCACTTTGAGGAAGGTGTGTGGAGGAGTCTCGCCTTTGCTTGTGATTATCACACAGATGTCGGTAACAGCCAGAGAGTTGCGGGGCTGCACGGGCGGTGCTCGACGGAACGTGATGAAGATGCGCTGTGATGTAGCTGAGCTGTTGTTGACGTTAGCGCAACGGCCGTATGGTGTGGCCTGGATCACCTCACAGCCCGTTATCAGCCTTTCCTTCCCTTCATACATCACCCTGGGATACACAGAAACACAATGTTGAGGGTCTTAGACACAATGGAAAACCAGAGACTAGATTTCTGAAAGCACATATTGTACCTATACATAAAGCATGCAGGAGTAAAACAATGGAGTTTGCATGTTCTCCCTGTGCTTGCGTGGGTTTCCTCCGGGTACTCCGGTTTCCTCCCACAGTCCAAAAACA
>JAQMYF010000010.1:7245068-7256185 GCA_030014195.1 Neosilurus mollespiculum | reverse complement strand
CTGCGATGGCCTGGCGAGCTGTCCAGGGTGTACCCCGCCCTCGCCCAGAGTCGGCTGAGATGGGCGCCAGCCTCCCTCGACCCTAATTAGGAATAAGCGATTCAGAAAATGAATGAATGAATGAGTAAAACAATTTATGACAATTTCGCTGAGCAATTTTCTTTCTGCACTTGAACACAGCTCAAGGAAAATCAAAGTTGTTCTTATACAAGATGACACCTAACAATGAAACAATAGTCATGTGAGGGGTGCTGGCAAGCCATTACTCACTTTATCCAGAACACATTACACCACACTGGTCTGCCTGAAGAGTGTGAGGACATTGGTGTCTGGAGTAAAAGGTTTTAGCAGTAAAGTTACCACAAGGCTTTTTATTAGAAGAGCATTCTTCACCTAAGATTTCCACTGCACAACAGACTGTTTGAGAGATTCTCTATTTAATACGAAAGTGAATATTTATTTAGCTTGTTTAAATTAACCAGAGGTAATAAAATGCTGCTGGTTGATCACATAGTAGCATCATAAAATCCATAAAGGAAAAAACCCTAAACAATTAAAAAAGAGTACTACAATAAAAATGAGAGAGAGAAAGAGAAAGAGAGAGAGAGAGAGAGAGAGAGAGAGAGAGAGAGAATGAGAGAGAGAACAATAGCAAGGACAGTAGATATGACTAATTTTTGAATCTTCTAAACCACAGCTGTATCTAGGAGAGAATATTTTTATATAATTATAGTCCTAAGCAAATCTTACTTGAGAATGAGTGGAGAAATCTGCAGCAAAACAATTTCTCCCATTTCTCTGGAAACATATTTTGGTAGCCTTAGTTATTTACGCAATATTTTAGTTGGTCAGCTGGAAAACTAGCATAATTTAAAAGTAGCATCTATTCAGGGCTCTGGCGACCCCCTCCCGTTCCCTCAGAGGCCTTTTCACAGCCACACACCCCCTAAACAAATGCTCTGACTACAGATTCATGCATGGTAGGGTTATGCTTGAGTAGGGAGACATGAGAGCATATGGTTGGAAATCTCCCAGCAAATTACGAGGCGGTGAATGTTTGATGTTTTTACAGGATTAGAGTAGCCACGGATGATGGGTTTTTCAGACCCTTTTCAGATCTCATAACTTATTGATTGCTGTGGGGTGTAAAGAACATTTCAAGCAATATAACAGTTTGTGCATACAGCTAAAAAATTACCAACCCCAGCTTTAACGGATCTAAGTTAATAGCATGCAGCCCTTGACTGGAGTTCTATTCAGAAATTCTGTAGTAATACATGAAAACTATTCTGTTAGATCAGTTCACAAAATACAAATTATTCTAGTAAAGCTGAATTCTCTTCAGATCAAACCTCCTCTTCCCCCAGCATTGAATATATAATTGATGGATAACTGATGAGTTCAAAAATATGAAAAGAAAAACCCCAAAACAAAATAAAGGAATAAAAACAAAAAGATACAGCTGTTAAGATCTTTAATAACTCTAAACACTTAACGCATTCTTCTCAAAGGCAGAACCTCTACACTCACTCCCTTATTAGATTAATGCAGGAAAATAATCCTAGCATCAACAAAAGATTATTGTGAATTCCACTGAAGGTCATAGCAAGAGATGACAATCAATTTATAGAGGGGGCATTCTAATTACCCCTCAGTCATGTTATGGCCGGTGGGGTATTGTCATTGACTTGGCAGGCTCATGCACATGCCAGTTTTCTGAAATTTTGCATAGGCACTCCCTATGACCTAAACCTGTACGTGGGGTAGCTAATTTGCATATGTGACCTTTGACCTCGGCACAGTGACCTTGAACATATAAAGTTTGTCCAGGCTATTGCTGGGCTCATATGCATGATAGCTTTCGGAAGTTTTGCATTGGCACTCCTATGACCTAAACCTGTGTTTCAGGCGTCATAGCTGAGGGGTTTCGACTTTCTATAGAATGGCTATTTTTTGTATTTGGCATCAGATCATTCTGTGCATAATAGAACATTATGAATGAGTGCTAAAGGACGTTTACCTTTACAACAGTCGGCTGACACCCTTATCCAGAGGGACTTACAATTTTGTCTCATTTGTAACTGAGCAAATGAAAGTTAACGGCTTGTTCAAGGGCCCAACAGTGGCAACTTGGTGGTACTGAGGCTTGAACTCCCAACTTTCTGATCAGTAATCCAAAGCCTTAATCACTGAGCCACCACCGTCCCTAAAGGACCTTGAACGACAAAGCGAAGAACTTGTACTAAACCTAACATAGCAAAAAAACAGGCAGTAAGATGTCAAGAATGCAATTAAAGCATTTTGCTATTTGTGAGAACTTTGAGAATGAACGTTCTAAAGACTCAAGTGAATTTAGGTCAAGTACCTTATAGTAAAACATTATGCCTAGTATTGATTTCTATCATAAAAAAAACAAAAACTGAAAAATTATTACCCATTTTGACTGTATGGGAAACTAAACGTGACACATAAGACTCATCTCTGTCACACACACACAAACAGCAAGGCTATCTGATGTGTTAGCAATGGCTGGATCACATCATTAGTCTGACATTTAATCTTCTGTTTACACTCGACAGAGTCTGGCCTTATGGCTCATATGGTAGTGCAGAAACCAATTTACTGCCTATTTGTCGTAAAAGATCGCTGGAGGCACAATAAAGTTCACACTGGGTTAAATTTACTAGATAGAAATGGTTTCTAATCTTTTCATATAATTCAAACAGTAAATCTGTGGATCAACATTGGAAAAATGTCCGATGCAACAGCGAACCTGGGAATAAGGCAAAAAATGGTAGCAAGAAAGAGAAAACAACCGACAGATAGCCTTGAAGTGCACTGTGTGTACAAGTGTGTGTTCATGCAGCCAGACACTGGTTTCTCTAAACATCTGTAACAAGCTAAAAAGGATTTAAATAAAAGATGATGCAAGACCTTACTAGCCTGGGATGCAAAAGCTAGCACTGTGTTCTTTGTCTACTGATAAACAGACCACGAACTGTCAGCATCGCCAGCTGGTTTGCACTCATACTGTTGCTGGTTTACTGTCAGTGAAGTGCAAACTAAAAGTGAACAGCTGAAAAAAGTATATACAATATTTCAAGCAAACTTATACCAATCAGCCATAAACTGATTATTAACTCCACCTTACTGATCTGTTAGTTTGCAGCCCCAGACAGCAATGTACTGTGTGCTCTGACACCTTTCCATCATAGCCAGTATTAAGAGTTTCTGCAGTTTGTGCTACAGTAGCTCTTCTATAGGAATCAGACCAGATGTACTAGCCTGTGCTCCCCACATGCATCTATAAGCACTGGGCATCCATGACACTCTTGCCAGTTCACTGGTTGTGTTTCAATGTGCCACCTTTAAATGGGTACTTATCACTGCATAAAAGGAAAAAGACCTGTCGTTTTGAATCCAGTCTACTGGAAATAGATCTAGTCATCTAGCCATCATAGCAGGACCCTCGTCAAAGTCACTCAGATCTTTACTCTTAATGTTAATTATGTCTATACTTATATCAGATTGCATCATTCCCCTGCATTATATACTTTTTCCTTTACCCCTCATGAGATGAACTCACCCAATGTCACACAGAGGAGGTTTGCCATGGCCTCTCTTGTAACACAAAAACAGTTCAGGACTTTTCAGGCTGCCGTGGTTGAGGTTGGCCGGTTGGCCACTGTATGTGCTCTCTATGCATGTAAAACCTTCAGGTACAGTTTCCCCTGCTGACTTGTTGATCACGGCCAGGTCAACGATGGGGGCTTTAGGACCACTCGATTTTGTCTCAGACAGATCCTGCTCCAGAGGTGTGGACTTGTCCGTCAGTCCGGCCACCACGAAGTAGTCCGTCACACGGTGACCCTTGTCTTCACTCATGGCTGGATGCACCTGAAAGAGATGAAGTAGTACTTTGAGGAAATTAGATTTCACTTGCATTCTATCTTTAAGTGGTCATCCTAAATGTTCAACTAGTAAGAAGATACTCACACCACTCATTTACATTCGTGTAATTATATAAAATTATGAAGTAGTTTGTATTGTCAGTGGAATGCTGTGCCAGTAGGTAGTGTTGTGGGTTTGCAGCATATACCTGTCTAAACTCAAGTTTTCCTATGCATGTACTGTTTTAACATTACACAAGTATAAATACAGGTGAGCCGGTGAACCAGTGACTACGGTAACAGTGAGGATGATGGCAGCTGTTTTGTGTCTCTGAACTTGGCTGGAAAAGGTGAAATCTGATTTCACAGAGGCATATGCTGTATAACAGCTACTTTCGTCCACAACTGATATTATATTTCATATTAAATTACACAAAAGAAGTGCCAAGACTGCTACCAAGACATGTCTAGCTGGCACAAAGTGAATAAGGAAACAGTAAGAGAAATTTCTGCTACAGATTCTGTTATCCTTTGTTACCAAATAACATGGCCACAATCTGGCTTTCTAATCCTCCATAACGCATCTCAAGATGGAGGCCTGCAAATGCACAGGTCAGATGTCGACTAGATAAAGTGTGAAGCATAACTGGAAAGAGAAGCAAGTACATTTATTCCATGTTGTGAATATTTAACTTCTTTAATGAATAGCGTTTTATGATACATCAAGTTAAATGTGTGTATCCATTCAGTTTGACCCGCTGTCATCACTGAAAAATTGAACAAAACAAAAGGCATAATTTTCTGTTTGTGTTTAATAGGCACCAATGTTTATATGCACAAAAGTCAATTTTTCCCTTATTATGAAAATAACAAATGCATGTAAACCAGTGACATCCGGTGGACTGTCCAACCGGATAAACATGTTTTAGGCCTACATCATTAAATCTGTCCATTACTGAATCATTTTAATTATGTAAATTCTTTAGTATGCCATGTGAAAGTCAGCCAGATCTCCAAAACCATTTGCAACAATGATTTCATTTTAAGGCCAGCAGTACACTCTCCATCACAACACTTCCAGTTAACCAGCACAACGTTTCTACCAGAAGTTGAAGAACCACCTTATTCTCCTGACTTCTGAACCAAATTAATCTAGGGTATTCATCATGCAGAACTAGCTAGCAAACTTCACTAAAACTAAAAAACTTTTCTAAACTAAAGCAAGGAGTTTCTAAACTAAAGCAACTCAAAAACACAATATTTGTTATTAGATATGCATCACAATACAAATCAAATCACTGTTTCTCTCAAGCTTAAAGGTTCCATTGTACTCCCAATTGAAATGTGTTCATATAAAATAAATAAATAAATAAACCCGAAGCAGGGAAAAGAAGAAAAAAAAAAAGGGGGGGGGGGGTTTCCTTAGTTAGAAATTCTGTAATTAAAATCAAATCCTTTCATAGAAACTTACACATTAGTTACTTTCATTAGTAGATTTGCTAAAGAATCTTTGCAAGGAAACATTCGGCCAACTCCTTCAGCCGTCTTTCACATTTTAGCATTTTTACATAGATGTGACCTAAATACATCTTAGGTAGATAAATAAATCTTGTCTCTGACAAATTATGTTGAATATTATTATTTTGCCATTTTACAATACAGATGGGATGCTAGTTGAACGTTAAGATCACAGAAGACAAGCTAAGCTGATGTGCGCTGCATATGGATGTTCAGTAAAGAAAAGGAAAAACAAACAAACAAAAAATTCCCACTGAAGTGGCAGATCTAGTTGCTGGGGTCAAGCGGGGGTCATGAAGGCAGGGAAAAACAACTAGAAGCAAGCTGATGTGCGCACTGCACATGGATGTCATTGGTAATATCTTTTAAACAGACCCAAATCTTCAGACAGCTTCTTCTCCTTTCCTAGCTCTTGTAGAATCATGTCAGTTCAGACCGTGGCTCGCTTCTTCCTACACTGTGTTGTGCAGTTCAGTCTGTACTTCCTTAAGCCGGCTGTAGTCTACAGTATTAAGCGCCTGTGCCTGGAATGCTATGCTATTATCCATAAATATCAGCATGACTATGGCTTTACAAAGGATAAAAAAAAACACTTACCAGTGAAAAGAGATTTCTTTGTGACTGTCTGCACGATTTTCACAGCTAACGGCATAACAAGAACCAACCGTTTTAACACAGAAATAACACGAATCCACAACACACAACAAGCACCTCCGAGGTGCACATCATTGGCCAAAACAAAGTTAGCCAATAGAATATAGTGTTGCAACTGGCCGCATTCTCACTGGCTGAAACTGCAAGTCTGTAATAAATACAAAGCCCCCGTAGCTGACTCCATGGGTCAATGTCACCTAAACAAAATAACCAGCTGGCAGGCGCCTTGACGCATTAAAAAAAATCTGATCAATCACAAAACTGAGAGGTCGGTCGGTGCGCCCCTCCCCCACACACAGGTTGGCATGATTTTGCCAGGTCGGTCATTACCCATTAATGGTTTTTCCATTATATCTTATGGGAAAATTTACATTGTTATATGAGAATTTCGCTCTGCGAATAAATATTTTTTGAATTGACGTTCTTTGAGCTAAAATGATTTATGATTTGAGTTAATAAACCATTTTAACAGAACATTATATTGTTTTATTATTTTTTATTTTCTGTCATTTCAGTATCTTGTATATATTGCGGTATTCATAATCCATCCAAGAAATTACTGGCGTCTGACGTAAAGTGAAATTGTCTGACGTTAAGGCTTTGAATGTCAGACACTTTATCTGACGTAGACCAAAGGATTTCGTTTACATTGCGCTCCCTTTGAAATGCTGACATAAAAACAGTACATATGTGGTGAATTTCACTCAACATTTTAGAAGAAAAGCTTCCTTTGTCGTCTTTGATTACACCACTGAAGTAAATCTACTGACTAGATAAAAAAACTTCAAATGTCACGGTTAAACCACATACGTTGGCTACTCTGATATATTTAACAAAAGTATTCCAAATATTCCAGTTCAAAGACAGAAAGATTACAGCTTCAGAGAACAGAAAACCAGAGGAATGCATCAAAGTGCCACCAGAGTCATGAATCAAGTTTTTTTTTTAATTTATAAAAATTGCTTTCAACAGAAATTTGTGTCCTGTGTGCGCATGCACGCACGCACACACAACCTTTGAAAGAAGCAGCATTTCCATTAACATGTTTAATGTGCAGTTTGAAATTGCAAACTAAACAAGAGTCATCAGGAGGCGACTCATCTACCTCCCCAGCCTCCACATGTCAGGAATCCCAAAATATAACAGAAAAAAAAACCTTGACCATTACAAAACAGTTAATAAGCTCACGTGATTTCAACAAATCAGATGATTCCAACAAATCAATATTTTGTAAAATTTAAATGGAAACACGCTTTTCACATTTACTGCAAGTTTCACAACATGAAGCAACATTTCTGGGGGAAAAAAGACTTATAAGATCTATACAAGAACCCCCAGATTTAATCGCGTAAAGTAAACACAGACTTTTTTTAAAGTAAATCTGCACTGGAAATCCACCTAGTGAGAGGAGTATTGTGTTGACCACAATGCCTTAGGCATGATAATCCCTGCTATAGAGAGAGTGGATATGCTTAAGACATGGCACTCAACTAATCATTAAAAATCCATTTAGCTCATTATTAAAGCACTAATTAAAATGTTTAATGTGAGGCAAGTCTCATTAATTAAGGTCATGTGAAGAGAGTCACCGCAGCTTTTGTGTGACTTTTACACTCATGGAACAGCATCATGTTTAAAACCCAAATAACTGACAGTAACAAAGCATTTATTCCAGATGTAATAGCAGTCAGGCTTACAAAAAAGAAAACTATATATTAGTGGAGCTCTCTACATTAGAAGATGGTTTAATGCATCAACCTGGTTTTTCATGGCTTGTACAACTGTCAGTCTGTATGTACATTCCATCCATCTACCATCACAGTGTATCACCTCCCATGCTTTGGATCTGAGTGGGCACCCACAAACCACAAAGAACACTTTAAACATTGAAAATTGCACCAAAAGTAAAATATTTGAGTAAACAGAGTCCCTAATCATCAAATATTTTAGGAAATCTTTATTTCCTCCCAAACCAATGACTGAGAATTTTTGTGTCAGACAATAAAACACATCCTATACAGTCCTCACAGAGCTAAAAATAATAATCATAGTATACTTATGTCAGTATTTTTGGTAAACAAAAGAAGTTTTCCAATGCGTTTGATTACTTTTCCATAGAGAACATGACAAACTTCTAAAATAACATCAGCACAACAACTTTTTTTTAACGGAAAAAAAAAAACTAAACTCAGATGTTATGGGGCGTGCTGCTTTTAACAACGTCTACATTTATTCTTGAACTAAAAAGGCGTTCTTGTCACAGAACACTGGGTGTATCTCCTGCGTGGTCAACGGCACACTCAGTGGTGACCTAGTTTTTACCAGGTTAACAGGCATGTCCATAGGCATATCTGGTATAAATAACAATCATGTGCTAAATTTTACATGACCACGTGTATATTTCATATGACCCCTGTGACCTTGAAATTAGATCAAGGTGACCCAGTTTCGACAGGCTTGAAGACCTTGACTCTAAGTATAACAGGTTTGAACTGGAAACTGATCCGACAGAAACTGCACCCTCTAGAGTGTTAACAGGCATTTTTGATGAATTGACCTCTGTGACCTTGAAAAACAGGTCAAGATGACCCAGGTTCAATAAGGTCGTAGGGCGTGTCGTAGGGACCGTTCAACATAAATATGAAATATCCATATCCAAGAACCGGCACTGCTAGAGTGTTAACAACAGCTGTCTACAGCGGAGGACGATCAGTGAAAACAGAGTATCCCCCACACTTCGTGGGGGATACAGACATATACATGCACGGAAACGGCACAGTCTGATTGGCCTTCCATCTTGAGACTATCTTAGAAAACATTAAACAGCTTTAATATACCTGCTCAAGTTACTCTGGGCTACTCTGAGCTCATGTGTGTCATGGTTGTATTTATTTTTAAATAAACCAATAAACAACTTTTTTGATTATGTTCTCGTGTAGCATACATTAAAATAATTATCCACCTCACCTTTTGCACATAACTGTTAAATCTTTATTTAATCTCTATTAAGGATGCAATAGTATGTTTTTAATTTCTTACTTACATAAACAGTCGTCAGAATATTTAAGGTCTGACCTCAGCACAAAAGTATGAAGTATTTCAGAAACCCTACTTGAAAAGTGATTTCTGGTCCTGTTGTGTTTGGATGGGATTCCCATTAGTCAGCTTACAGAACCTACGCTACCTAGTGCACCATTTAATACAACGATGTTTACAAGTCTTATCATTTCGTGTTTGTTTCCTTCACACACGCACAGATAAGTTAATAAATGACAGTCCAAAAAAGCCAAACATATTGGACAGATGGGCAAAAGCAGAAGCTGGCTCCACAGAAGCCTGGACTATAAAGCAAGTGAAGCTTTTATCACTAATGAGAAGACCAAGAATCTGAAAGTGGCTGAAATTTTGTGCACCATTTTTGAAAAGATGCAAGAATTAAAATACTACTTTGAATCCATTTCTTCTCTAATAAATTAAAAGAGGGAAAGCGTGATGGAAAAAGAGTAGGCTTTAGTGCTCCAGTTTATCTTCCTCATCAGTCTTTCTGCTTGATGCATGAATGAGAGATTAGAGGGATTTAACTAGATGTTGGCCAAGCGCATGATCAAAGTCAGATAACTGCCAGTGTACAGTCCTCTCGAAATCTGTCACTTTCATGCAGGAAGCCTTGCTAAAGCAGCAACTGTGCAGTTCTATTATGACTATTTGACACTTGATTATGTATCACAAGACAGAAAAGAAGCATGAAGACTGTGTTGGATGATAATGCAGGACTGGCTGATGAATTACTGCTACCTTTACAAGAAAAAAAAAAAAGTTTATTCCTCAGCGCAGAAATGTACCATTAGCATGGCTAATGGGATAACTTCCAGCAATTACACACAATAATCATTAAGCATGGGCAGCGTTTAGTACAAAAAAAAAGCTGCACCATTAGGATGTGCCAAGCAGACAGGTCCAAGTTAGCTTCCTTACATGCTTCCCATGTCTCCGCTAAGTGACTTAGGAAAAAATGTGCAGTGTGGCCATCATAGCGTTTCATCAGCCAGACACTAGCTTTAACATTAGTGTATGGTCCCAGTTGTAGAACGCTATTATATACGAGCTTGGAAAGTATGCTCGCAAAAACAAGAGAAACTCATAAAAATCCTTAACAATGCGCTCCACACCTTTTCCCTTCTGCTGTCCAGGGTGACGCAGGGTAACCGAGGGAGACCGGACAGAGTAACGATCTTCCCAGAGCAGCTCTGTGATATGTGTGTGTGAGAGAAGTGTTACTGGAAGTCCACACAATGGAAACAGTGTCTCAGCCTGGACTAATCTCCTCCCATTAAAATCAAACACCAGCACTCAAACTTTCTGTAGTGATTTGGATCATTAAGTGTTTACCTAAAAGATTATAATTTCATAAACAATTAAAACTGGTCAAGAACATGCTGGCTGGATCTTCATGTTAGGATTTATAAACTACAATTTACAACAGTGGAGCTGTTGAATAATGCTTTAAAGCCAAGAGGAGGAGGCGGAGTACATTTCACTTTGGTTTTGTGCAAAGTGTAGAGTGCCGTGCAAAATGGATTAGACGAGGTGCAGAAGCAGAAACGAAAGTAGTTCTAGATTTTACAATAGACAGTACTATGAAAAGTAGTAAGCAAGAACACAAGTATACTCTCATATTCATTTTGAAGTTCTGGTCGGTAAACTTTACCAAGTTAATGGTCTTGAACGCCTGAAAAATACATGTCAACCCACCCTGATTTGCTTCTCTGATGGAAAGATGAACCAAGTCTTTCACCTATAAATAATAATAATGCTCTATAATAATCATAATAATAATAATAACAACACCCAGTGGGTATAAACAAGTTAAACAAAGCATTTTATTTAAGTAGGAGTTCAGCTTCTTAGTTTAGTTTTCTTGGTGCAAAAGTTAGCCAGACACCAGTCCATCTGTTTTATCAATCCTTGCATCCAAGGTCACACACACACACACACACACACACACACACACAAACACACACACACAAACACACAGCAAATACGTATTTGTCCAGC
>JAQMYF010000010.1:7224858-7236082 GCA_030014195.1 Neosilurus mollespiculum | reverse complement strand
ACAAAAAAAAAAAAAAAAAAAAAAAAAAACAAAAAAAAAAAAAACCCAAAAAACGGTTACACCAAAATGTTAAACCTTGTGTATCAAAGTGTTAACAGACTTCATGTGACCCAGCAGGTGACTGATAAACACTAGGCTTCTACTTTCTTCATAGTAATTTGACAACATCTGTAGCTTATCTAAAATTGCAGCCAAGTCCGCCTTTGCAAGTATTTAATTACAGCCTTAGGAAGTGGTAACAGGAACAAGGAGTCTACCAACAGTCTAGCTCAGGCAGGAAAAATAAGTTATGCAAGAAAGAAAACATAATGGGGCGTGTTGTACTGACGAATAACCAATGTTAGGGTGTTATGATGTGGCCTGGCATGAGGGCATTTTCACAGTCTCTCAGAGCAATCAGTTACAAAGGGGTCAAAAATAAAGGTTTTTAATTTGCTAGTTTTTTTAAAGGAGTAATTTTTTTTAAATGTTCAAGGTTATAAAAATGTTTTAAATTTTGGCTGTAATGTTATTTTGCTTTTACTGGAGGACCTAATACAATTTAGAAACAAATATGTTCGCAAAGCATTTCATTACTAATGGATTTCGGAGTGGAGATTTTTGAACGGACACATATTCACATGCTTGTGTAATCAACATTTCAGAATCTGGTTCAGATGTTTTGCTCTAAAGTCACATACATAGATAAACTTGATAAAAAGTGCATCTGATTGAAAAAAGATACATTTTGTACTATCACAAGAGATAGAAAAGTTGGAGTGGAAATTTTGCACAGACGCCTCCTCGCATGTATTCAGATCTGCCCTGTGCAGAACAAATCGGGGATATTGCCACCAATGCATGATTTAGTTAAAGGACATGTAATACAAATTATTTCAGTTGGAATGAGAATTCTCAATTCCTGAGAACTTTTCCAGGGGGAAAACTCAAATTTGTTCAAAATTTAACTTCAATGTATATTTTCAAGACAAGCTGATACTTTTGTTCATTTTTTGAATTTATTATTATATTACATAATAATTAATATTATTTTATTTATTATTACTCCATACTATTGTGTATTTATTCATACACGAAATTTTACATAATATTTACACAGATTTTGTATCAATAACCCTCATTTTATGTAGCCCCAGTGCTCTAGAAGACTGAAAAGGCTCAGGAAGTAAAACTACTTTACCAACAGGTAAAGCCATGTAAAGTCATTCAGCCCTCCCAGCTGAGCATATCAAAATGACTTCATACTTTATGGAAATTATGTCACTATTCCCAGTAAATATTGTGCCAAATTTCAGGTTTGTATCTATATTAATTTGATGCAAAGTGGCTTAAAAAAAAAAAAAAAAAAAAACATGGCACGGACATAATTTTACTGTAAAAACTAGAAGCACTCAGAGCGCAAAGCTCCACCAAGATAGGACGGTCTTTATCCTGTATAACCTCCTTGGCAGAGGTAAATGAAAAACTAATAACTTGTTTCTTGACTTTTTCTCCACCTTCCCTGAAAATTTCATGAAAATCTGTAACTTTTTTGCGTAATGAACAAACAAAAATTGGCGGAGGTAACAAATGTTACAGAAAAAATAAGCTTGATACTTCTGAAATATTAATTCTGGATGCATGGCATTTTCTGGGATTTTTTTGCTGGTATATTATACTTCTAAAATTGAAAGTCTTCAGCTGCAAAACTGAAAACTTATTAAAACTTGGATCAGCCACCCACAGTAGATCAGTTCAAGTTTCTATCTTAAACCAAAACTACGAAGGTCTCAAATATACCTTCAAGCATTTAGCCTGAAAAACTCAAAAGTATAACCTTTTGTTAGAGTAAATTCTGTACACAAATTATTGGAAAGTAACATTATTTACAGAAAGTATCCGGCAAAACAATTTTTAATCTGGTATTAACACCACCTAAACATATTTTATTTTGACCAATTAACAGCCGATACTTTATTATAAGTACTTTATTCACCTTATACCACAGAAATTTGATTACACTACTTACATTTTAACTGTCCATAGTCATGTTTAATGCTCATGAACAGCCACTAAACAAGTTGGTTCAAGTTATTACTTAAACACATTTTTACTGCAGAAGCAGTAACATTTTACAGTGAATGCAGTAAAGCTACAGTAGGCAACACAGGTAAAACCAGTCCACATATGAGCACAGCTATCATATCCAACTATTTTATACCACACTGACATAAAAAAACCAAAAAAAAACAACAAACAAAACCACCCAACATTATCATAATGAAAGTAAACAATGAACAGGGTTATTGTTTTGCATAGCTGTCGACTAGCTTGCTAGCCTTAGCAATACCTCTGCAATATACCTGATTAGATTTGTGGAAAGTACCATTCACATGCAATGGTGTCAAGAGAATTTCAAGAAACATGACAAAATAAATAAATAATACTGTGATATATTAAAGCTAGGGTTGACAATTTAACAGTCAGATTTCGCCGCCGGTTTAACTGGAAACTTGGCAGTGTTCTAAAACTTCTGACCGAAAATGTACATATTGACTTTTGGTCCAAAACCTATTAATAGCATTGGTATACAAATGTGTAGCATTGGTGGACATCATAACATGTCCAGCAACGAAGCTAAACTACCCCCCCCAACCCCATTAGTCATTAAAGCTTCATTCTGAATTCAGTGCCAAGGAAAACGAATAACACTCAGCAGGAGACGCCTTGTAGAGTCTCTCACCTCCAGCTCAAAATTGGCAGGTATGGCTCTTGTAATTGCCTCAAAAAAAAAAAAAAAAAAAAAACAACCCAAGTACAACCAAGCTGTCTGTAATGTTCCAGGGAAGAGTGACAAGCTGGTTTGCTGATTGCTGATGTAGCGACAGAGACTTGTGCAAGCTTTCTAAAAAACACCCGCTGCATACTAATATGTAGTTTCGAAGCTGAGTCTAGGATTTAGGAGGGAGAAGAGATATTTCTGTTTCAGCTGATGGAAAACTTTTACAGTGGAGGAAATAGGTCATCGTCTGAACCTCCCAGCAAAGTGCTGTGAGGCTGGAGAACAGTTACACCATTTTTTATATAGAACACACAAACTTGTGACTGAAAGTTGACACCACAGCAGCAATTTGCAACAAGAAAAATCTATTCCTTCCAACAAACCAGGCTTTAACATAGGATTTTACACTGCTATACATCATGAATTTTGTATCATACACAAGGGTACAGCGACTAATGATCAACCAGTTAATTAATCAGCCGATTTATGGGGCTAATTAATGCCATTTTTAATAATAAACAGTGTCTGTGCTCATGAGGCAGAAAACATCGGTGCATATTTGTTGCAGCCATGAGGGAAAAACAAAACAGGCGACTGTATATGTATATGTATACCCAGTGTCCCGCATACAGCAAATAAACCAACCAATGTTTCTGTAGTATGTCTTTACGCCCCATCCTCGGCGCTTGGACTGATGAAAATGTCATCACACGGTGAGACAAGGACCAATCAAGCATTTAAGAAATGTGGGAATTAAGCAGCTCATAACTGTACTTACTCATATTCACTTGAGAGGAAAGCTAGCGGGAAAAATATTCAACACACATTCTTAGTGGGGCAAAGAGGCACTTCTGGAACGCGCAGCGGATTTTATGGTGGAATCGAGCACTGTCTCGAGCCGCTGCGTCAAAGCAGGAACATGACACAGCCCTGCATGGTGGAATCGCATGTCAAGGCTGAAGAACACAGATGTTCTATCACTTCCTCACTTACCCATTAAGGTCACTGTTGTCGTCAATACATGTTTAACACAATTTTTGTTCAAAGCTCTGCAAGGAAAAAACAATGACAACCCATGATATAAGATCAAGGCCATTTCTAGTCATGTTTTACTATTTTTAACCTGTACAATTTTTGTTTAACTGGTAATTTATATTTATATGTACCTTTCCCTTTTGAGGAACAAATAAAGTATCTATTCTCAATTTGTCTAGAAACAGCCTTGATATTGCAC
Organism: Neosilurus mollespiculum; assembly: GCA_030014195.1. Classification (NCBI taxonomy): domain Eukaryota; kingdom Metazoa; phylum Chordata; class Actinopteri; order Siluriformes; family Plotosidae; genus Neosilurus; species Neosilurus mollespiculum. The sequence goes on along the minus strand of JAQMYF010000010.1, from coordinate 7,232,087 downwards.
TTGGTTTATTGAAACCTTATAAAAGGAAACAGCAAATTAATGTGACTAGATTCAAGATATTCACTTCACATGGTGTCATTTTTATTATTATTATTATAAAATATAACATTTGAGCCAGAATTTAATTCTAGTTCATTTTCAAATTATAAACACCTTGTTTAAGTGAATATTGGCACCAGGTACGAGATACGAGTGTCCTTGATTATTAATAGTTCGTATCTGAGCAGTCAAGAAGTCCTTACTTTCAATCCTTGAAAAAACAAAACCAAAAAAAAAAAAAAAAAAAAAAAATCCCACAACAAAAAGATTAAAAACAACCACCACCTCAACAGCATCGCTTTTCATATCAGCCATCATCAGGCCTGCTCTGTACATAATCTACAATAAGCATATAGTGCATAATTTTGTCCAAAATGACTTACCAAAGTTAGATCATAAGTGGCGTGATTCATTAATTAAACAGAGATTCTCCCACGGAAACGGTCATGTCTAGGACTGATCAAGCTCACGGCACACCACAATAATGCTGGAAGGGCTTGTTAGACAGCTTATTTGCAGCCCATATCAGTCATAGCAGTAAAGCCAGAATTGAAACAATGATTAACAGGTGATATACTCTGCAACTCCAACGGCTCTACCGTCACATGTACCGCCATTAGAATGCATCCCCGTTTCAAAGACGAGAACTCAGTACGCCATTACAGGCAACAGGTTGTAGAACATCAAACAATACATGTTTCACATTTATACCTGGGCCATTCTCTATGATTTATACTTAATGAACGTGAGAGACCTGAGGTTTGTTTGTACGGCACTATTCTTCAGTTACCAATATGGCTAAAAATAAAAAAACAACACACACATTCCACATCATGCTCACTTTTCCTGAACAAACATGACTTCACAGTTCAGTGTGATTTTAACTGGATACCATTCGTTCGGCCTTGCCGTCGAGAGTGCATCTGCACAAGACGGTCTAAATTCCCCTACACTGCAGGACGATGACAAGTTATAAATATTTACAATCCTACTGTGACTGAACGGTGAATACTTCAGAGCGGTTACGACTGGATTTTACACTCTCCGCACAACAAAATACGTACGAGGATCTTACACCTGGGACACCATTACCCACCACCTGGGCAGGGTTGATCAGCCTCAAAATCCTTTTGTTAAAACCTTATCCAAGTGAAAGTGCTTCGAGGTTACAGACGGATTATTTTTACGTGCGCACTCCACCCAGCTCAATCCAGTCGTGAGACATTCAAATGCTGCGGCTGCCTGGAAATCTACTAAAATGGCCACACCTGTATTATAACATCACCTGACACAGTCAAATTAGGCCATGAGACCTTTAACCACTCACAAACAGGGATGGTAAAAGTAGTGATGTTTTACCTGTGTATTATTCTTTCACAAATGTACATCCACCAATAGAGTTTTAACAGACTTTGTCATTAAACTGACTTTTCTATTAACTGCATGTTCATTTATTTTAATAATTAAATTACATTTAAATTACAAACACAATCTGAGTGTAAGTAGTACTTGCTGCTGAATTCCGATGGTCATGCAATAAACATGCAATTCATAGCTTTTACAGGGACTCCAGGTCTTACATGGTTAATTCTGGGCGCAATATATATATATGCAGCCTTTATATTAACTTTAAGACTTAAACTTGAACTTTTATATGAAAATAGACACCATGTGTTATTTCTACTCAAATCCAGCGCTCGAAACATTAGTTTATTAAGGTTAACATCACGAGCTTTGCTTGCTGCTCTGTGGTCACTTACCAGCTTACCTGGAGGCAAAACTCCACAGTACAGCCCTCTCTATTAAAACAGTGCACTGATTAGTGATCTCACACACAGCTGACTATAGAAACAATAAGAAATACATGGAACTAATGAATCATGTGCTTCTAGAGAAAGATTCTGATGAGCTTAGAGGGTTTGTGAGGTTTTTTTTTCCTTTTAACTTTGTCCCAGTGGCAAAACCCCCAAGACAGCAAAAAGGTCCTGGGTTTGCGTCCCGAGCTCGAGCGTTTCTGTGTGAAGTTGGCATGTTCCCCCTGTGCTTGCTTGGCCTTCTTCTGGGTACTCCAGTTACCTCCCACAGTCCAAAGACATTCCTATTAAGCTAAGTGTATGTTCCAAATTGCCCCTAAATGTGAGTGTGAATGGTTGTGTGGGTGTTTGTGTGTCTATAGTTTAATCCTGCAATGCCCACAGCCTCCCTGCAACCCTAATAGAATTAAGCGGTTAGGCAAATGAATGAATGTGTTTATCAAGTTCGTACAGTTATTAAATTATTTCCCTGTAAAAATATATTAAAATTGGATAAGTGACTATGGTTCATAAATAACCAAATAATAAAAGAAGTTTGAGATTTGAAAAGTTTAAGCATACTCAATAAATAATTACAGTAATTTCTACTGTCAGTGAAATTCCATCATTAAAAGGGTCCCTCACTGCGCCACACCTGAGAAGCCCAGCAGTAAGGGGCTGATCACAAAATCCTACATCATTAACACAGCAGGACTTGCTTTTTACAGTTGCTGAATAATTTTTCTGGATCGGAGCTGGTCCATGAACCCCACTGCAGCCTTTAAAACCAATTGCTAGCACACATCACAACAGTTTGAGCTAGCCCCTTAGTCTAAACTCTAGTTTTAAATGCACTTGAATGGAGTGATCATGAATGAATACTCTCTAGTGAGCAGAAACAAACACCAAAGCCAGCAGTGTGATTTCCAAGCTCTACCTAAACAATGGCCAGCCAGCTGAAGGTGGAAAGGACACACCCCCAGGAGGACAGTGTCATGTTTCTCTTTCATTCAAGAGGCCCAGCCTTCCTGCCCCATGCACTTTTTTTACCTCACTCTCTCTGAAGTGCCTTTTTTTTATGATTCCCACAGCTTTTCACAACATGGGATCAGACAGTGCAGCTTTGGCAAACCACAAGGTTTCAATATGTTTGTAGCCTATCGAGCTCAGAGACTAAACACTGATCTACTCTGCACAACATGAAATCTAGTAACAAGGTCAAGTCGGATAAAGTAAAGGTCACACAGCTTCTAAATCAATGGGCTAAATGAAGCAAAGTCTTATGTTCTTTTTTTTTTTTTTTTGCAAAACAGTCCCAAATAAAACCACAATGTGAGGTACATCACGCAATGCACGTTGCATGGCGAAACATGTTACTACCTTCATTTACACAGCAGAAATAAACTGTATTATAGACATCATTCTACTACATGCCCTGTATGGGCCTTGTCGGGCCAGTGGAGTTGTAGTTAGGGTGCTGGGCTCATGATCAAGTGGTCGGGGGTTCGAATCCGTTAGACCCTCACCGACCTAAGATCCCTGGATAAGGTTTCAACCACAAGTGTGCCTCTGTCCACCAAGCAGTAAAAATGTTAAATACTAAAGTAAAAGTACTCAGAAAGTAGCCTGTGATGGACTAGCTTCCCATCCAGGAGGAGCTGAACTCCTAGTTGCTTCACACTAACGAAACTGGGGAGAAGCTCCAGCCTGACGAGCCAGTAGGCTCAGATGTAAAAGCCCAAAAGACTTACATGCCCTGTATGTAGATGAATGAAAGAGAAGTTGAGTCTGAGTTTATACAGCACTGTATTGGTACCAATATGTATCTCAAACCAAACATAATTCACTACAAAGTGCATTTTCAAAAGTTTTGGCAATGCACAACAAAGTTATTGGGCAGTGGTGGCTTAGTGGTTACGGCGATGGGTTACTGATGTGAAGGTCAGCGGTTCAAGCCCCACTATCACCACTGTTGGGCCATTGAGCAAGGCCCTTAACCCTCAATTGCTCAGTTGATAATTGTAAGTCACTCTGAAAAGAGTGTCTGCCAAATGATGTAAAGGTACACTGACACCTGATATACAGTATTACTTGTAAAATCACCACTGCATTTATATATTTTTGTATCCTATATTTTACATTTTTATATTGGCCTTTAACTATTAAGTCTATTATATAGTTATAGTTATATATATATATATATTAACTATATAGTTATTGTTCCTTTCTTCTTTATATTGATAGCTTATTCTTTAAATTTCAGGACAGTCATAAGCATTTCACTACATATTGTATTGTGTATGATTTTGTACGTTATATATAAATTTGAGGTAGTATCATTGAACAGAAAGAACATACCTAGTAACTATCAATAGACTTGCGTCTTTAGGGCACATGAAAAGTTTTAGCAACTTTCAGAAGACATACTACACTCATTACATGAGTCGTGAGAGCAGTTTTGAACGAATGATTACCAGTAAAACGTAAAGATTACTATTATTTGTACCACCCATATAAACCTTCGTTCAGTTTAAACTGATAGATAAACTTATACAGGTAGTGATCCCTTTTAAAACACTCATGTTTTTACTACATTTGATTAAGGCTTACTTCTTTGACCCTGCTCCTGAGAAAAATCACAGTACATCTTAAATATCTAAACAAATTAAAATAGATTTTTGTGATGATGGCAGAGGCCTTAAATTATTCCCACAACAAGCAACCTGGAGTTATAACCTATTAGTTCCTATGAGGATGATTAATAAATAAATAAAAAAAAACCTTAGTGCAACACATGGTAATACTCAAACTATGGTGATCAATATAGGTTTTAGGATGTGACGTCACGTGGCAACGTCGAGACACTTCTTGCGCATGCGCAGTCGTGCGGAAAGGCTGTTCAAAATGCGGTTCGCTTGTAAAGCAGACTGGAAAGTTATTGATTTACCCTTAGATATTTAAAAATAATATTAATAATAAATTAAAAAAGGTCCACCAGGTGGGGAATTGTCTTTTAGTCATAAGCCGAGTTGTGTTATCACTTACCGCCCTGAACTTCCTGACTTCACGGATCAGGCGGATGTGTTTCTCAAGAACTAAGTGACTCAGTTGTGTGTGTGTGTGTGTACCTGAGACACACCCTGAACCACCTGCAGCTTTTGTGTTGAAGTGCAGAGAGCATATGGGGCCTAGAAAAGTGTCTGTTCGCTGCGCACAACTGTTGCATCCTTTCAACAAGGAATTCATCATCAACAACAACAACGTCAGTTTCACTTACACCGCCTGTGCACAACACCAGCAATCAACACCGAGTGTTTCGTGCGGTAAAACACGAGCTAAACAAGCTATCTGTTCGGTCTTGCTGCACTTTCCTCATCTTTAAACCGACCCAAAACAACGCCACGCCATGAAGCTCCACCGGGCACTAACCGAAGCTCTCTGCGCAAAGTCAACAGTCACCGCTTATCAGCCGAAACTACAACATTCCCCTCTTTTCCTGCTGTGCAAAATTACTTCCGTGGTTGCCTCGAAGCTCACGGTGAAGCCGGAGGTGGTACTGTGGTGTCCAAACCTACAAACTTCTCAGACGAAAGGAGTCTGAAGTAACAGTTACATACCAGCTGTTTACACGTTTGTGGGAAAGAGCGCCGACATGTAGACCTCTCGCAGCTCTCAGAAACCCCTCACACCGTGTCCACTGGGTGTCCAAAAACGAGAGCGAGCCTCTTATCCGTGGAAACTTTCCCCCCGTGCTGTCGTTTCTCTCAGCGGTGTGTAGCGCTGCAAGCGGCCGCCATGTTTGCGTTGCGTTACTTTGCTGTGAGCTCGAGTGCGTGCTCGCGCTCTCTCGCTCTCTCTCTCTCTCAATGGAGCCGCCCAGAACAGCTACTCCCTCTACTCCACTCCCCCCCCCCTTATTCATTTCACACAGGTTACTTGTGCCCCCTATCTTAAAATGTCTGTCACAACCTTAACAGGTGTCTTTCATTGAGATGTATAAAATGTGTAGAGCCATGCATGAACCTGACAACCAGCACTATTACAATATTATACTATTATTATTATTATTATTATACAGTAATCTGTACATTTCTTATTGGTCAACCAGCCTCATCTACAGGATTTTAGGATTATCATGGCTTCATACCCATGTCTCCTATTAATCAGAAAAAATAAATAAAAAATTACACTGAAGCAGGTTTTAACAGCTTTGTCCTACATGTCAGACTAAACTTGGGGAGCATGTGGGTTGTCAGGTTCATGCATGGGAACACGGAATGGACTAGGGCGCTTTTGATCTGGAAGGAAAACCTTGTTGGAGGCTTTCTCCAGAAACACACACTGAAGGAAAAAAAACAATTAAGGGTACTAAATGAAACCATTTCCCTTACTACAGTATTGCTTAATAGAGTACACGGTACTGTGCACTCCGTTTTCAGTCCAAATTTTATTACTGTGATTTATTTTGGGGCGGCACATCCGCCTCACAGCAAGAAGGTACTGGGTTCAATTCCCGGCCTCGAGTGTTTCTGCGTGTGGTTTGCATGTTCTCCTTGCGCTCCAGGTATTCCTTCCTCAGTCCAAAAACATGCCCAGTAGGCTAACTGGCTTTTCCAAATTGCCCCTAGGTGTGAGAGGTTGTGTGTGTTGGCCCCGTGATGGCCTGACAAGCTGTCCAGGTTGTACCCCACGACCCTAATTAGGATTAATATGAATTTTTATTCTGTTGATAAATTCTATATAATGTAGTTAGCACAAAAACACATTCTCAAAAATTTATTTTCCAGTACAAAATTAAATGCTACAGAAAAAACTGCGAGTGAAGAAAGCTTCTATATTGATGGGTTTTACATGAAGAAATAAACTAGTGTGATTCTTCTGAATAACCATATCTAGTTGTGCAAGATATTCAGTAAAAAGTTCCAACTGTTCACATTACACCCAAGAGAATGTTTTATTTTTAAAGCAAAGCACTGTCACAGTTTTATTACTGTTGATTGTTCTAAAATATATTTACATTCAAACGTCATTTCTGAGAAGTTTAGTTTTTTCTTTGCTGCAGGGATGTTAGATATTACCTGTAATGTGAGTTAATAGGACCTTAAGGATCACTGATGCTACACTCAAAAAAAAAAAAAAAAAAAAATCAAATATACACTGTGTGCATCTTTCCCCTGGGGGGGGGGATAAAAAATGATGCAACAGGTGTGTCTATCATGGTACCACCAGAGCAACAAAGAAAAAGTGAATGCACTCAGTTATGAACCCCTAAGCCTACTAATTGGGTTTGTTTATGGAAGTTTACAGACTAGTATAATTTAAGACCCCCCAGTGCAGCTAACTGGGTTATCAAATGCCGGCCATGTCTCTCACTGTCTATGGTGAGAGGCATGTAAA
>JAQMYF010000010.1:7165139-7177783 GCA_030014195.1 Neosilurus mollespiculum | reverse complement strand
AATAAACAAGCAAGAATCAGGGTGTAAAGTTCTGCGGTTGGGATGTCCAAAGGCTGTAGAGCTCCTCTCTGACATTACACGCCCTGTGATGTCAGAGCTCCTCTCTGACATCACAGGGCGTGTAATTCAATCAGAAGATGATTATATCACAGAGAGTATAGGTCAATCAGTAGGTGATTGTAGGTCATGTGACACACAGGCAGGACATTGGGACAAATGGACAGACAGACATGGAGTTGGGCCCCCTGTGTAGCACCTCTAAGTGGCACCTTTACACGAAACACCTCTCAAAGAGATTTGGAACGACAAAATCACTGAAGAATTCATGACAAAATCACAACTGGACAGAGCTATGAGTTGTTAATTATGAGATGCTGGAAGGTCTTGGAAAACAATTTATTTAAAAATGACCTATTGCTTTACATTTAAAATGCACACTAATGTAAACACATTCATTTATGAATAAATTCAGACCCAAATATTTTACATTAATGTCAGAAAAAAAGTCACATAGAAGAGCTGTGGGCCGTCTGGTACAGGTTTACTACATCTTTAAAACATTCAATGGTATAAAAATTTATCTAAATGCAAATTTCCCATCACTAAAACAATTAAGCCAATTATCAGTGCAAAAAAGAGGAAATAACCTGTGCACATTGCTTTGGCAATGTATATTTTTAAAGAAATAGTTGTTATTCGTCAAAACGAATATGCTTATGTGCCTCCTTGGTCCGAGCAATGATGATTTTCTCAGCCTTGGAAATAAGCTAGGAAAAAAAATGATGATTATTCTCATGAATTTGGCTGATTTCTTTAAATAAATATTAAGGTGGAGAAAATGTGACAGCATTTATTCTAATACTTCACATACCTTTTGTGTTCCTCGCTTTTTATCCCTGGGTCGATTCAGCTTAGCTTGTCGATCCACCAATATCTTCTGCCAGTACCTTTGTTCATGATCACCTTAAGAAATAATGTTTTATTAATTTTATCAAAAAGATATAAAAAGATTCAATCACAGAAACAGAGAGAATAAACCTGAAGTACTTTTTTTACACCAGAACTTAAGGACTGGCCAAATCTCCCATGCCAATTCAGGCAAATATGACTGAATACTAGAATGCCAGCTCATGAAAAATAGCATGTTTAAAAGAAATGTGAAAACTAGAAATGTGTTCTTGTCACAGAACACTAGGCATATCCCTGTGTGGTCAATGGCACACTTAGTGTCATCATGTTTTTATTTTTACATGGATAACAGGCACGTCCACTGGCATATCTGGTATATATAAACAATCCTGTGCTAAATTTTATGTATCTGACTTTTAACATGACCACATGCATATTTCATATGGTCCAGTTTCAGTAGGTTTTAAGACCTTGACTCGAAGTATAACAGGTATGAATTGGAAAGCGATCCGACAAAAACGGCATCTCTAGAGTGTTTACGAGCATTTTTGATGAATTGAAAAATAGGTCAAGGTGACCCGGTTTCGATAGGGTGGTACGGCATGCCGCAGGGACCATTCAACAGAAATATAAAATAAATCCATAAAGAACCAGCACTGCTAAAATGTTAACAAGAGTCTGTGGCAACACAATATCCCCTACGCTTCACGGGGACACAATAAATAAACTAACCTTTAAGCATCTCATAATTCCAGATAAAGAGGAAGCTACTTAGCTGGAACCTTTCCAGAGATGGAAGTGTGACATCTGTCAAGGTTATAGTCTGAATTTGTCTCATAGCACTGAACAGAACTCAGGAATGCTAAAATCTTTGAGTGTAACTGAACTGCATTCACGCAATAAAATTTACAAGACAGAATTGACTTATTTTTAGCAATCATTAGCTGGTTAGCTTTAAGTAATGTTTCACAGTAAAAATGACAACATGCTGTAATGTTTTCCTCTTCATGGACATGGAGGCCACATTGGGTGTGGGGAAAGGTAATCATGAACATCCCTACACAATATTCAAGGCTCCTAAATTTGGCTGCGACCTCCTAAAAATGCCAGGCATGTAGTCCAGAGAGTCCCGAACTTTTCCGAAAAATTTCACACCCTGAAATAAGTTTCTTCCTATATTCTACCACCATTTTCTTCAAATTCTTTATAGTTGTTGCGGTAAACAGATACAAGAGTATCTCTGCAGGTTTATTCTCTCTGTCAGACACTTACAATAAGATTATGAGCCTCAGTTGGGAAAATAAAAGGTTGAATCTGATGCAGTTATTTGCCCTATATGGTTACATCATATAGGCATTTTGCGGTTGCTGGTTATAGCGTGTCAACTTAATACTGGACTGATTTCAATTGTTATAGTTTGTCCCTAGTAAAACACAACCGGAAAGAAACAGATGGGAAAACAAGCCTCAGGTTAAAAATACCAGAGTTCTTTAAGGTTCCACCCATTAAACGATTTACCTCAAAGCATATTATTCAATAACTACAGTGGAACTAACAACAAAAGTTTGCAGAGTGAAGAATGCATGTTTAACAAGTTAAAAGCTTACATTCCTTACTGTTATCTATTAAGTTTCCTCACCAGTCAGAAGATCCAGGCCCCAGTTGTGTTTATTCTGCAGTTCGGACCGAGCAGCGAGGACTGCTTTCGCATCCTCCGGAGTCTTAAAACGGATATAACCCTCGGCATCTCCCTCCACAATGTCTACGTACTGCACTGCTGATATCTCAGACAGCGTGTCCTACAGCACACAAATACACAGAGGTGAAGTGTTTCATTTAAGGTCACTCACAACATTCCAATCCTGTAACTTATAATATCATGAGTTATTATGCAAATTGAAAATTTGAAGAAAAAAAAAAAAAAAAAAAATTACCACAATACTGTACCTTGACAGTCTTTTTGTTAGGCAAAGGGTGGTTGTGGGTGATTTTGAGGATGACTCCACTCTCAAACTTCGGCCCATCAGGAGTCTCTCTTTTAGGGTTAGAATCACCCCCTGAGTAAAAGATAAGACAGTGGAGGCATGGGGTCATAAGTATACCAATATAACGCTAAACTTTTATTTTGCTTTGCATTGAATACACAGTGAAATATACGATAGTCTACAATCTCGTTAAACTCACAGCTTTTCCCGTTGTCCTCTATAGTTCGTAGATTTTCACATGAATTAGTTTTTTGAATATCAGAAATGTTCTTCTTCAAATTGGCCATGCACTGCTTCTGGAGGGCCAAATACTCCTTTTTCAGCTCCAGCCACTCTTTCCTTTAACAAACAAGAAGCACAACACACCAGTTTAATTAAGATGCACCAAAAGTAAAGGGTATATTACACATTTCCTTTTCAACATTTTGGTACGAAAACAGTTCTGGGTGAATTAAAGGAAAAGTCCACCACTAAAAATGTCCACAGTTGATCACAAACATAGGGTCTTCAATAGCATACGGTTTTTTATTTAAATTCCATTTGACTTCAGGCGACAGAGGCTTAAGTGTGGGAAAAATCTCTACTTGAAAAGAGAGACTCAGCAAAACAGCATCACATGCCTACATCATACCAGAATGACAATCACCTACATCATACCCACAAATCTCTCATTAACACGAGTTAATCATCACTGAAAACTGATGTGATAAAAAGTTGTTACACTTTATTACTACTTATGTTTAACCATGCTGAAAATTATTTCGAAGTTAAGTCACATTGTAACCTGAGGTGGTTAATAACCAAGAACCTTTATTAAACTACATCTTACAATTACCTGAACTTTACTTGAGTTTTAACTTTTCTGACAACTTTTTACTTTAACTATTGTAATGCATTCAAGGGATATTAATACTTTCATTTTGCGGCATTGCATACCGAAACCCGGTGAAGAAAAAACAAACACACACACCAACATCAACTTCCAGAAATATCCTCTGCTTCGAAAGCAGTAGAAATTACACAGGATATTATGGAAAGCGACTGTTTTGACTACACAAGCGTATAGAGTTAGGTGAGTATGGCACAGAGGAGCAGATGACCACAGAGAATTAATTTTTTTTTGCAATTTAAAAAAAAAAACTTTTTTCCATTTTTTTTTTCATTTAAACAAATTCATGGAATTTCAGCACATGTCCATGGTGCAGGCTCCTTGCATGCAAAATTAAAAAAAAAAAAAGAAAGGAAAAAAAGATTCCATTTACTGTTTTTTGTGGAATTGCAATAATAAGATAAAGTGCAGATGACAGCGTTGTTACCTTCACTTTTGGCAAGTGAATCCTTACGGCTCTTCACGTGTGAGACATAAAACATTAAATGACTGTTGGAGCAAACAAACGCATTCACTGACCTTTTGTGTGGTACCAGCTGGCATACATAATGTCACATGCGACTCAAATTTTACTTTTGGTGGGAAAACTATTCAAAATTAGTAACAGTTTTTTAGTCTACATAAATTATTGTTGTATAGGGCTAACCTTCGTTTACATTACCTGAATGACGTGTTTACGCTAATACTACTAATAACATTACTACTGCCATGACATTAGTTACTATGCCATTCGTGGAGAAATTTAAAATTTAAAAGCTTAGCGCTTCAGAGTCTTTGGACACACATGTGATCTGTCTAACTTGAAGACGAAGTTGAACCTTTAACTATCTAAACATATTCAGCTATCAGTGGCTTGCTAACCTGAATGAAAAATGCTCGTACAAGTCTGGGAATCAGTGATGGAACAGAGGGGCACGAAATATTGTCCGATGAACAGATAGTGGTGTCGGTGACAGGAGAGCTAAGTGAAAGTGAGGACAGTGACGAACCCACATTTAAAATGAATGTGATAAAGAATGTGCTGATACGCTCCCTAAGATTGTGGAAATAAAATATTGTTTATTGAGTGTCGGATAAGTGTTGTAAATGTCCGGGAAAGGGTAGGGACCCCGGACATTAGCGATTGCCAGACTGTTGAGGTTCCCGGACAGCCGATCGCCCTAATAATCCGGGAAATCAAGGGTGAATATATATGTATATATATTTTTTTGTGCAGCAGATTCTATTTTCCTGTTTTAATTCATTCAATCAAATTATGATACTTTTTCCTTTACAAGTGCTATATCTTCTTGATTACAATAAAAAGCTGTAGTTATTTCTAAGAAAGCTCACTTTGAAAGCACTCGGAGAGGAATAACCTCTTCTTCAATCTTTAGTCTCTCCTTATGTTTCTTCTTTCTCTTCCTTTTGGCCTTTAATGTGGAATCCTCTTTCTCATCCTTTTTTCCATCCTCCATTTCCTTTTCTTTATTGTTCTCAGATGACATCCCTGGGGAACAATGATCAACTCCAGGTGATTTTACACGAGAATAGAACTCAGCTAAACAATTAAAAGGATCAGATCACTGAAAACACTTAAAGAATTGCAATTTCAGCTATCAATGTTCAGTAAAAAAAAAAAAAAACATTTCCCAGCTGTGCTCAGGATTTAGTAAAAATCAGAATGGCTTTAAAAAATTACCCCCAAAATACTTCTACCACCATTCAGGCTCAGAGTCTCTTACCCTTCATGTCACTAGCCTCCTCATCCACTTTCTTCATTTTGGGGGGCTTTTCCATTTGACCTTCTTCCCCAGACTGCTCGGAGCTGCGTGACCGGCGTCTTTTTTTATCTGCCTTCTTCTCTACGTTTTTCACATCAGTCAAGCTCTCCATTTCTGTGCTCTCTGAAACCTCGGCTTCTTTTCTGCAGGCTGCTTCAGTCTCAGGAGTATGCTCCTTGTCAGTCACTTTCTCAGTTGCAATTTCCTCAATATAATCATCTTTCTGCTCACTGCGTGCTCTCTTTTTCTTTTTTCTCTTTTTCTTTCCATCCTCATCATCTTCACCTCTCCACTCATCCACATCTAAGGGACAAATAAACCAGTACTGATTAGAACAGTGGTGCCCAATGCTATTCCCAGACAGCTACCTCCCTAGAGATTTTACCTCCAACTACAATGGTGACATCCTAACAGATCTAATCATCGCCTTAAAGGTTCAGTTGGTAACTTTTTAGCTGTATACACAAAGGTTTGTGTGATTGGTTAAAATGGTATTTACACCCTGGATTGTCAACTGCATCTGTAATCATGTGCAAACAGCAAGCAATCAGTTGTTTCAGTCCGAACAAATGTTTAATGTCCCCCCCAAAAAATTCTCCACTGCTGCAGAGAGAGAGAGAGAGAGAGAGAGAGAGAGAGAGAGAGAGAGAGAGAGAGAGGGGAAAAAAAGAAAGAAAAAGAAGAAGCAGCAGCAAAACAGGCTGTGAAGAAAAAAACTTTTGGAGCAAGAAGTCAAATGAGGGTAAACACTGGTACTGCTTTTCAGTGACGGTGCCACTTAAGGGAGTTAAAGCCTGAAAAGTGATGCTAAGGTGAGTGGACTCCTAAACAATACACAAGTTATTGGGTTTTTTAGTACAAGTACTGCGATGTTTATCTTCATCTAAAGCAACTCGCTATTAGGCTCCATCCCAAATCACCCATGCTTGTTAGAGCTTTCTTTAGAATGTAAAGTGCACCCTTTTGAGTGCCTTTTAAATATAAATAAATGTATGTAGAAAGGACACGAACGGCACAGTGCACACAGTGCATGATGTTATAATGAACATTGTTATAATGCTCAGTCTGTTCCTTGTCACATCCAGGGCCTGGATGGAAGGGGATGGGTTAGCCATTTTAAACAATATAACATTTATACGGCTAAAACATACACAGTATATACAGCTAAAAAATTACCAACTGTACTTCAAGTCTTAATATTATGATTAGGTGGCATGATTAGGGTTGAAGTGAAAACTGTGGCCTAATATCAGTGGTGGATTAAAAAAAATGTAATTAACAAATAATTAAATAAAAAATTAAATTAAAAAACGACCAACAGCATCAACACCACCCAACTTGATTCTGTATTGGCCAATATAGTCAAACTTCTAACTGGACATATTAATCAATTAGTCAAAAGACTAATTGAGCCCAACAGTGGGTTCAGTTTTGTGAATTTTCAGGAGAAAACTGGCAAAAATGGACTTAGCTCCAAGGGAACTTAAAAATGCATTTCGGAAGTTAATTATTTTTCTGTTTTTTAATGATGCGTGGAAAAACTAACCAGCAATTTCTCCTGTAAAAAAGTCTAAAACTAAAACTAGCCAGGCTGAGCATATTAACGGTATTTACATATCTTTTTTAAAATCACACATTACAGCTTGATACATATCATAAGATCTAATATTAAGATTTGGGGACTGTCTAAATGTAGGGCTCCCGACAGATATCTCTACTAATAGATATCAGAAGCTGATGTTAAGAGTGTAGCACGGCTCCCTTAAGAAAATTCTGATAGTGTGCGTATCATGAGTGTGTGGTTAAGCTAAAAAGAGATTGGGCGAGCATGATGTTCAGAGCAGAAAAAGTGTGGCAAGTGAAGGTTTAGCAGTAATGACTGTACAGTGAAGATAGAGGTTGTTTATTAATAAACACTGCAGCTCCTCAGCATCAAGAAGTCTGCATTTTTCTTCTCCACTGCTGACTAAATGGGTGTGAGTGCGCATTTATACCCAAAGTTAGGATTAACTTCAGCCCCAGAGGAAATAAACAAATCTCTCCTGCGTTTCCCAACTACGATCTGGAGTGAATGCAGGAAAGGTTAACGCTGGGTTTTCTTTTCATCGCCTTTCTCTAGCTGATTCCCACTTTCATTTGTATCACCAAGTTTAATAATCTGTTTTAACAAGGTAATGGTTCCTGTTCCATGTTTTGCATGAGAAAAGCACAAATGCACACGCAATTATGCTATACTTTTTATTCTGTGCGAGTATGAGTAGTGGTGTATGAGCCGCTATTCCTTGCATTTCAGTTCCGTTATTAACAATAAATCGTTTTTAATTGCTGCCCGGCATCACGCATGTCAGTGTTACATAACAGCCAATAAGCATTAACTCAGTTATTCTGGTTACTGTGGTAAACACAGGACAGGTCAACCATTCAAGCCATGGTCCATGCCTATGGTACTCCTCTCAGAAGCTCTGCTACAATACAAATAGTATATAAAGAGAAAGTCTGGTACATTTTGTTCAATTTTTCCTTTGTATGTAGTCCAGGTCACAAACATTCCCAAGTTAAAGGAACTATTTTGGAATGGATTTAAAATTCTAACTAATCATATCTTTCTCAGGTTTACATAAAGTAATACATTGAAGAGAATGTCTAGTAAGTATTTCGCTTCGGGTACTAATTGATACCGAAGATCAAATGTTTTGTATATGAGCTACATTACCTTTTGTGCTTTCTTGGGCTGCATGAAAAGGAATTGATTTTCTTGCCACGGTTTTTGGAAAAATGCCTGGCTTCATTGGCGCATCCTCAGGAGGGTTGTTCAACATCTAATACATGACATAACTTTATTAAATTCACATATGCTAAGTAACAGCTTCAACAACTAGAATAGCACAATTTTACGTCCAGAAAAATCAGTCATGTATAGTTGAATAATTTCTGATGTTTTAAAAGGCACTCAATCTTCCACTCAGCTACTATAAGTATGTTTATGTGACATCACCACTGAATGTATTACGAATAATCAAGATGAGGTGTAAATGCAAGCAGGTCTGAACATAACAGCATTAAGCTATCTGGCGACTGCAGCTATCAAAACACATTCCAGTTCTATGGTGTAAGATCTGTTTTATGTTGTGAGTGTGACAAAACATGCCCAAGAGCAAAATATATGATTTCACACATGCAGTTATTAACTGCCATTCGCATGGTAAGTCCTCATACAGAAATTTAGTATTCAAGAGTAGTACAGGCAGCTGCAACTGTGAATCCAAACAGAGAGAGCAAACAATGGCATGTGTGCATTTAAAGCAAATCATACAAATCAGCTACTGCATGTGAGACCTTCTAGTACTATAAGAATGTGCATGTGTTGGTTAACTCTGCTTGCAAATTTTAATTTAATGCACTCAACGCACAAGACAATTTTGGGCGGAAGAAAATGGTGCCACTTTCAACTCAATTACACCACCACAGACTTTCTTGTACCGACTGACAGCAGTTATTACAGGAAGCCCATCATCGGGATACCACCAGAAAAAGAGTTAATGGTGTAACTGAAGATTAGTCTGAATCAATGTGTAATAGCCATAAAAAGGCTCTTACTCCAAATTAGCTGCTGCGCTACTTTAAAAAACAATCTTTGGCAAAACCGCTGTCCTGATCTGATCAACTGTAAAAGTTTCCGCCCCAAATTGTCAAGTCAGGATGATTCATGCAGTCAACCTGCAAAAGTGTGTGTGCCTCCAGTCATTACCAAGCAGAAGCTCACATGTGGTGGCTGATTTCTGCATCTGAATTTGCAATCGACGGGCTAATAATGTGTGAGTGTCAGTATGTGAAGTAATAATCTGCAAATGTTTTATTCTGCATGTGACATGACACAAAGCTGTTGCCATACGGTATCAAACAAACTTAGGTAAAATTTGATTGCAGTGAGAAAACGGTTCAATTCTGAATTAACCCAAATGTAAAAAAGTGAACAAAATACGTCATAACTGTTCTCAGTTGTATCCTTTTTTCCCCCTTTCCTTTTAATTTTTTTGCAAATTCAAACAACTAAACTGCCACAAGACACAACCTGAGCCATAAGACAGAGCAACATGTGTGTAATAAAAATGTGATATGTTCTGGATATTCTGAATCAAAATAAATAAATAAATAAATAAATAAATAAAATTTTTCAAAAAGGGATACAGTACAAAAATTACGAAGTAGTTATTTACATTCTTTTATGTGTTCTTTGTGCATGGGTAATTAATATCTATGTGCATGTGGCAAAGTTCTATGTACACTCATGTTTTAAGCTTACGGCCAGTGAAATGTATAAAAGTACACGTTCAGTACGATGTGGCACCCACCCAACATATTTTTAGATTCAGCTAATTATGTACTACATGAAGATAAAAACCATATGGCAAACAAATTCACTCTGATTTATATTAAACAGACTAATACATATACATGAAAAAGCCCTAAAATACCAAAGTATACAGAGAATACCATGACAATGACTTCATACAGGTCAGATACCTCGATGGCTTTCTGTGCTTGTGCTCGAGTCTCAAACTCCACAAAGGCAAAGCCTTTTGAATCTCCTGTAGACTTGTACTTGGGAATACTAATGTACACCACATTCCCACACTTATTAAACACTCGTTCTATCCAAACATGGGTAACATCTTTTGGTAGAAGCTCCTGAAAAACATACACATTTTAGAGCATAACCACAGGATCACAAAAAAAAAAAAAAAAATTACAGAAATTTAACAAGATTATTTGAAGGAATGATATTTACAACATATACTGTGCGGTCATCTACATCTACCGGACTGTCCCCGAGTGGCCGTTTCCTCCTTATTTGTGTTCCTTCAAGATTAAGCTAACAAACAAAACATCCCATATTGATGCAAAGGTAAAAACACAGAGCAACTCTATAAATACTTTAAACAACTCCATTATTAATAACTAACATTTTTACCTGCACTACTTCTGAGTTTCTGAGGGCTCTAGCAATCAGCTTGGTATCTGTGGTCAACTTTTTCATTCTGTTGAATGTTGTTAAGAGAGATATATCAACATCTACAAAAAAAAAAAAGAAAGAAAGAAGGAAAATTAGTCACTTTTCTCAGGGCTAAGGGCAAAAACACGAGCTGTGTCAGCATTTATTAACCCAAACACTCACATCCATCTCTTGACTGCACGATGACATTCTTCAGATATCTGTCCTTGTGAAGGTTCACATCACCAAACCAGAATTCAACTTGTCTCTTCACGTCTGACAACAACTGTTTGACTCGAGACCTCTTCTTTTTCTCCCGGTCTCGCTTCTTCTCACCTGGATCCTTGGCGGCCAAATCGTCGCCAGTCGTTATGTTCGACATCCCAGCGTCAACCATACCCAGAACTTTGGACAGATGGATACACATACGTTATTATTGTGCGTCCATTCCACCCTGCTCAGCTACACCAACAACCCGCTTGTAAAAAGCAAACAGAGACTCTATAGTACGGTGGCCGGGAAGTGCAAAACAAAAATACATTATCAGAAAACAAAAATACATTTTAAGAAAACAAAAATACATTTTCTGAAAATGTATTTTTGTTTTGCACTTCCCGGCCACCGTACTATAGACAGCCTACCTGCTTATCAAGAGAAAAAACCCGTTAAAATGCAACCGACATTGTTTACACAAAGGGCAGCGCTGTTCAAACAACGTTACGGTGACGTTTGGGGTCGTGATGAGAAATATACAATCTTCTAACTCTTAACCAGTTCCAGTACTACTCCCTTGTACTTTTAGAGACGAAATCTTACTGCTGCATTTGTGAGTTTAAGTCATTAACTGCATGAAACGCCGTTTAAATGCGCCAAAGCAGCCTGCAGTTTGAATGTGAGGGGGAAAAGTTCAACGCAAAGCACTCTCGGCGCATATCGATGACGTATCACAAGCGCGCGACATAAAGTCGACTTGAGAAAGAAGGGGGCGGTGCTAGAGGGTTATTGAGCTCTAAAACTTAACAGTTCTAAATGTTAAATGTCCAGCAATATTATTTTGGTCACTTTTAAAGTTTTACAGTATATAAAAGGAAATGGTACACAAAAAATTTACAAATACAGTGATGTTAAGTGAAAATTGCTTAATAACTAAAAATATTATTGACATAAATGTGATTAATAATAATAATAAAAAAAAAACTCCCACATTTCTAAGGTAAATTTAAAAACATAATGAAAGATAACCTAACTATGAGTTGCACACATGGAACTTCATTCAATGCAGTCTTTAATCATTATTATTTACACACATTAAATAATAATTTGGTTATCGTTAAATCCTTTTTTTCCCCATTTAGCTTTGAAAAGTGTTTTTTGGGTCACCCTGTATAAAACTAATGGACTATGTCAGAAGTTCTCAAACCTGGTCCTGGACATTTCAATGTTTTCTCTGCTCTATCACACCCTCCTCAAGCAAAAACAGCTGTTAATTATAAGTTAGAAGCTGGGAGTTGGGTTTTTCAGGAGGGTGCTCACCAAATGTTTTTCCTCCCCATTGCATTATTGTAAAGTTTCCTCAAAATAACTTGTTCATTTATAATGTCGCATTTGTATTCAGAAACTCTTTCCATAACAACATTTAGCAGTGTTTTGGAAGAAATATGAGCTTAAGAAGCCCATTCTTTCACACTTTAGGATCAAAGGTTGTAAATTCATCAACAAAATCAACATACGTGTGTGTGTGTGTGTGTGTGTGTGTGTGTGTGTGTGTTTTGGCCCTGAGATGGTCTGGCGAGCTGTTCAAGAGATACCTCGCCTTCACCCAGTGTCAGCTGAGATAGGCTCCAGCCTCTCCACGACCCTGGGAGTAGGATTAAGCGGTTTCAGCAAATAAGCCTGAATCCAATGCAGATGTGTTCACATTGTATAATTTGCTATGAATACATTACACTGCACACACACACACACACACACACACACGCACACACACACAGTCTCGTTTCCATAACTTGTTTGGGACAATACATAGACTTGCATTAATTTCCTGGAGAAATTTCCCCAAACACTAGAAATTTCCCTAACACTAAACATAACCACTACTTGCCTTA
>JAQMYF010000010.1:7103740-7127110 GCA_030014195.1 Neosilurus mollespiculum | reverse complement strand
CACACACACACACACACATATATATATATATATATATATATGTATATATAGAGAGAGAGAGAGAGAGAGAGAGAGAGAGAGAGAGAGAGAGAGAGAGATAGATATATAGATATATAGAGTGATGTAGATATAGTGATATAGATATATAGAGTAGGAAAACAGAAATATGAATATGAAACAGAAACCAACCATTGCAAACCAATTCCTCTCTTATGGAATAATGAATTTCTTTAAATCTCTGTGGTTACTGCATTGTTGAAATGAAATTAATTAAATGAATTTTAAGAGTTATACAAATCAAACTATGCCTTCACATTTCATGAAGTCATACAAAAACAAATGTCTCCACGAGAGTAAAGCATGTGTGCCAAATTCTAAATTTTTGTAGTTTTCACCTAAAGCAACATACCTGACTAACAGAAGTTGCTAGCTCAGGCTACTTTACATTAACTTCAGCATATACTTCAAGTTCAACTTAACACCTCATGATATCCTAGACCGAGACTACTACTCGCTTAGGTTCCACTTTAACCCCACAATTCAATGTTAAATATACAGTGCTGTAAATCACCATGTGTTCATGTAGTGCATCAGTAGACAGTTCAGCTCTACTCATCTGTACAAATCATCTACTGCCACAAGAAACTAATGATTTCAACAGAATTTCAGCTCACAAATAGGGGCTTCCCTTCCATCGACTAACCTTTTCTTTTAGTTCACGTTATTTCTTCCAGTGTCTTTATTTCACACCTTAAATTCCCAAGACCAATCAGTTTCAGCCTTGCATTCCCCAGTCTTATAACAGTATACTTTTTCTTATGCTTTTATCCAAGGTGACTTACAATTGAGATAAGCAAATAAAGCTTGGCAGCACAATGGTTCAAACTTCTGATCAGAAGTATGGAGCTATAATGTCTAAACTGCCAGCCAAATAGTTTCATCTAACCTTCATAGTAGTTACATAAATATAAGCTTTATGCTGAGATTGATTTCTCATTTGAAGACTAGAGGGGATTCATGAGATTCTTTTATCTTTAAATCTCTGGTAAGGAAGCAACAAAGATCACAAATTATTACAGTCTCTATGCATTACAACTGATTACAGTGAAACCAAAACGAAAGGTTGACGGATTAAAAAGAAAAACAATTTACAAGCAAGGAGGCTAAATAAATGCTAGAGTTTCTAACACCTTCAGGTAACTTATAGTCTTATAGTTTTAAAAAATGCACTTACGTTGGTTCCTCAGAAATGGCTGTATCGTCCTCAAGTTCTATAGCTTGCTTGAACCACGGTGGCTTTGCTTCAACAGGCAGCTTTTCTGAAAACAGCACAATCAGGTATTTCAAATAAATAATCTTACACACCAAATGCTTATAATGTACAGTTAAGTAGGGTATAGAGAACACTGCTCACCTGCAGGCTTGTAGCATGGAACAGGAACCAGACAGTCCTCCTTTATATGTGGCTTTGTGATTGGATTGCAGCCACCAGCATGCAGCCCTCTGTGATCAATGCACAGGACCACTCTGTAGCGTAGCCCTTGTCCACAGGTTACAGTGCACTGTTATTGATATATGTATAGCGTAAATGAGTTACACTGCTCACTACCTTAGAAATTCAGCAGTGAAGTCCTACTCTATCATTATTACAATGATTATGCCACTACACCAACATGAGTTACAAAAGTTTTACATCATCCTCTATACAGTAGAAGGACCGACAGAAGCACAAAGGATACCTGCGTTCAATACGCACACTGGAATTACAACAGCTTCTTTACTGATAACATAAATCTGGAACCATCTGCCCCAAGTTCCATGTCAAAAGAAAAGGAAGAAGCCCCAAATTCTCTTGATACTTATAAAATGATCATGAAAAGATCAGCCAATACAAGCATTTAAAAGAGATTTAGAAAAGAGGAATAGTTAAGGAAAACAAAATCCCAGGTTTTCACATTTTTTCAGAAGGCCACAAATCTGGGCTCATTAAATCTTGATTATTCTGCTATAAAAGGAAATTTACTCTTGAAATATAGAAAAAACAATCATAAGCAATCCAAATGTGGCTCTGGTAATGTGGAGTGGCTGATACTTAGCTCTCTTTTTTAGACTGAGATATTACAGCTAATTAGGTTTTTGTTCTTAGAAATATCAGATGGAATTTCTTTACTGTTTAATTAAAATTATGTAAAGTTTTCCGTGTTCAGGAACTCTATTCTGTTACGCATATTAGCACAGACCTCTAATTTGATATCTATGTATTTTAGTGGTTGCTTCTATCTTACACTACCTGAGCTCAGGTTTGTTGTTATAAAAGGCAAAAATGGACTGTTATATATTTAAAAATCTTTTTTAAGTAATTAAGACAGTGTTCCTGCTGGACTGCACTGTAGGATCACAGATAAAAGATGAGCTATTTTCTGGTATAAAAATGTGAGTTGCAGGAACTCGGATATTTAACAGTTGGCATGAGGCCTAGCTATTACAGATATTTAACAGTGAACAGCACAAAGCCCAAGGGTGAGCAATTACATCCAGTGTTGTGCTAAATGACTATTTGTGCTGGGAAAAAAAAAAAGTTAGAGCGTGGGATAACTGTTTTGGCATACAGCGGATCTCCTTACCAGGTACGTTATATACTTTTGCCTTTTGGATTTGATGTATGAAATAGTTCAGATGTAATTGCATTAAGTGCCTTTAATAGACGTTCACCACAAGTTCAACTAGAGACCAAGCAGGAAATTGCCATTTAGTTCATTTAAATGTTAAACCTGTAAAAACACAGTCTCCCTAAAAAGCAGAATAGTTTATGTTCACAGGTTTAAATAATCCTACATGCATATTCAGTAACCATTCATTCATTCATCATTCATTTGCCGAACCGCTTAATCCTAGTCACAGGGTCACAGTGAGGCTGATGCCTATCACAGCCAACAATTTGTGAAGGCTGGGTATACCCTGAACAACTCCCAAGACCATCATAAAGCAATACACACACACACACACACACACACACACACACACACACACACACACATACAAACACACAATCATACACACTCCTACCTTCAGTCAATTTGGAATGGCTAATTAGCCTAATTTCTTTGGACTGTAGGAGGATATGCATGATTTAGTTACTGACAATCCAAACATTTTAATTTAGCACTTTTTTTTCTTGTGTGATATCTGCTCAAGTAAGTGTCACTGTTGGATTTTTCACTGTTATTACAATATATTTCACTGAAATTCTTGTTGCCATTATTCTTTAAACCTCAGGCATATTTCCTTCACAAGAGACCGCAGTAATTTAGTAAAATCAGTAGCATTCAGTTTCATATATCTTAATAGCAACTTTATTGATAAAATACACCAATCAGCAATAACATTTGCACCACCGGTCTGGCCTGCCTCATAAGCAGCAAGCTATAATCCAACACCTTTCTGTCATAGCCAGTATTAACAGATTTAACTGGTTGTGCTACAGTATCTCTTCTGTGGGTTCAGACCAGACATACTAGCCTTTGATCCCCAAGTGCATCAGTGAGCCTTCTTTGGTTCATTGGTTGTCCTTCTTTGGACCACTTTTTGGTAGGTACTACTACATGCCAGGAACACCCCATAAAACCTGCTGTTTTGGAGATGAATAGACCAAGATGTTTATTCAGCACAATGTGGGCATTGTCAAAGTCACTCAGATCCGTATGCTTGCTCATTTGTCCTGCTTACAACACATCAGCTTCAAGAGCTGACTGTTTACTTTCTGCCAAATACATCCTACTCCTCTGCAGGTGCCACTGTAATGAGGTAATCAACATTTTCACTTCACTTGTCAGTGCTCATAATGTTTTTAATGTTATGGTTGACTGGTGTACATCCCATGCACTTATTTTGATTTCATGACATCAGTTCATTTATAGTTAATGCTTTCTGTCACTGTGATGTGCTGGACCATGTACTATTTGATAAACTGCTAAATAGTGGCAGTATAAGCTACACTGTTAAATTATTCACATTGAATAAACAAAAAGAAGCTGTTCAAGAATGTCTGGCAGTGTACATTCAAAAACAGTACAGGATAAATGTTAATTACCGGTGACCATTCCTGCGCAATCCATGTTGGACAGTCAAACGGGTTGCATGGTTGCACGATGGATGTCTTGGATGCGTACAGACACTTCCATTCATCTGTGGGAGTGACGTTTCCCTGCATGTCCTCTTCCACACATGAGACAGAACGACTTTGAACTCCCCCACCGCAGGATGCAGAACAGGCAGTCCATGGGCTGCTCTCCCATCTCACATTAGAGATTTTAGAGTATAAGTGGAAATTTCAAGTGTTTTTCCATTTCAGGTCAAAAACTTCAAATATTAGTAATAAACACATTATATTGATCAAAATTAGAGTAGAGATTTATACATTAAATTAAGCGCAAGCAACATTAATATGCACAAGAAAGCCTAAATTGCCCAAACAGTTCACTTCTGATTTGCTTAAAGCCCATACTGCAGTCTCACTGGATTAAAGCATCTGCACTGACTACTGCAAGAGAACTGAAAGCCTTCACTGTCTCAGCCTGGCTTTAGGCCCAGTGAGTGCTTCATTGAAATAGAATGTGAAACCTCTGGCTCTCTTCTACTGTGGAAGAGAACTTGAAATGTTACTCGGCATAGACAGGCTGAGGTGGACTGGAAAGCTGGCCAGGACTGAGAGGCTTTGAGCAGGCCAAGGAAAAAGTGCAGTATAAGGCCTAGGTGAAAGTTTAAATACATACCGAGGCAGTGGGTGGTAGAGGTCATAGGGCATTATTTGCTTGTAGCCATCACTAGAAATTGGACATTAAAAACATTTTACACGTAACTACGGCATTTAGGTTAGATTGAAAAGATATAATTTTTAATCAAATAATAAAAACCAGTTGCTCAGCTGAACTTTCAGGTTGTGTAACATTTCAGTCACCCACCTGGCAGGACAAGGGTCCATGTTGCACTCCTGGAGTCTGGGTTTGGGCTTGACATTCTCGGGGTAATAATGGCAGTATTGGTCCACCACCACACGATTACTGCGCAGGTCAAAGCACTCTGCTGAAGTCAGCTGATACCCTGGGTACATTTAAAGCAGTGAATTTGAAGACACCAATGTGAACTGGTTGGGAAAAAATTATGAATTCAAAAGTTTTTATTTTTATTTTTTAAAATAATAATAATTATTTTTTACCTCCACCACAAGTTACAGAACAGGGGAAGAAATCGGTCTCTCTCCAGCGATGGATGATTGGCTGGTAGAAGATAAACTGCACCACACTGTCTATACCGCTGGCATAATGGACCTGTTTAAATGACAATATGGTTTATTAAAGAAACATTTTATGATATGTAAGAATAATATTTTTTCGAAAGGTGCAATCATGCAGAAGTACAATCCTGATGTCATTTCTTTAGAAAAAAAACAACGTCTTCATTGACTATAATATTTGAAACTGTAATTTTACTGACTACATTTTCAGAATGAAGTTACTGACAAATGTCTTCATATTGTATAGTCTCATGCTGCATGTATATTAAGTGTTATGTTACTAATCCTGTATACAGTAATGTCAGCCCCAAAAACAAAACACAGAATGTTATTTCAGCATATGTTTCATTTTTTTATCCCATTCAAAATCATTCCACATTGGGCCACTTTTGTGGTTTCCATTGCAATGTATACTTTCACCAGAGTGGTTTGAAAGCCCCTTGCAGAATTTGAGGACAAACATCCATACAGTCTCACATTCACACCTTGAAGCAAACTGACTCGTGGGAGGAAACCAGAGCACCTGCAAACTTCATACAGAAACACCCTTCCCGACCACAGGGCTTGAACCCAGGACCTTCTGGCTGTGAGGTGAGAGTGTTAACCACTACACCACCATGCCACACCAGCACATACTTTATGGATATCTTGAAAATCTCCTTTTGAAGCATTATTCCTTGATCAGACATCACAAAGCTAGTATTGTGTTAAGACTGGTTGTCGTCACTCGTAAGAGTGAGCTAATCATACTATCTCTGAAGGGGATTACGGACGTGCCATCGCTCTGATGAATTCTCACAAAGCCAGCAGGGCCCTCGCTCTACACACCCTCACACATTTAAAGTACAATCTCCCTTTATGGACAGCTCTAATGTTTGTGGTTACAATGCCACAAGTGCTTTATATAAACACCTGGCAATAATTTAACTTTAGTTCATAGACCAAGTTCCCAGTGAATCATGTACTAAGTAGTTTCAAGCTAACACTCTCAGAGGATCTCATAAGGTTTATCTTCACCTCCTTGACACTTAGAAAAGCCCAATAGTACAAATACTCAAATATCCAGAGAGTTCTGTTCTCTCTTTTCTAGTTCAAGAACAAGCCTTTTCTAAATAAACTTCCAAGACCTGTCACATTCTTCAGTGGTGACAAAAGTGTTTCATCGAATGCTAAGATATCACTCCCCATACATCCTTAGTGAGTCAGGGCTGGAGCTGGGTAAAATACCCACCATCTCTAAAACTTCATCTATTAATAAAGTCATCTATTGAAAACATATGCTGGCCAAACCTCCCACTCAAACGCCTAAACTTCCTCTCAGACTCCTTTTTAATCCCAGATGGGTCATATCATAACCTATTTGAGAATTTTTGGATCTTAATCACTTATTGGTTGAGAAGCTTGAAATTCAAACCATCATAGAGTAGTTAAAAACAATGCATGAACATTGAAGAATATGGGAGAATGGGTAAGAGGAACCAATCAGTTTACACATTTAATTAGAGTGGAATCACTGTTTGGCTTGTTTTATTGACTTTTTAGTCTACTTTTCCCAAAAATGTGATATGAGCTGGCCACCTTCCTGGCATCAAATTATAAAATTAGGTATTTAGCACTTCTCAGATTTCTGTCTCCGGCATTCCTATTTATTGTGTTATTCTGGATGAATTTTTGGAGGAGGAGAGTTGTTTTTACTGGCATTTTCCAACTGTTGGCTGCTTCATTTCAAACTGGCTATTCCATTAAGTGTACGACAGCCAGCACATCAATCTAGGGAGCTACTTAACAAACTGGGTAAAAGCAGAGGTGTAATAATTGGTGGGTGGCAGTCGGCCAGGAATATAATCCAGTTCTGGAGAAAGTTAGGGGAGAGTTCACCAGAGAACTCCAACGTGATAAGGGAAATTCATAATTATCCATGGTACTGTATCCCTCCTCCCTCCTCAGATGTAGTATGTACTTAAGATGTAGTATGTACTTAAGATGTAGTATGCCTCATTCAGGCACAGACCATAAAGTGTTTCTGAAGTTATTTATTTAACTGATCATTCGACAACAGTTTTCAAGAATGAAGAAATTCAAAACAGACATGAATAAGAGTGACTAGATACCTTTCAGTCAAATTATTCTCTCACACTGCAAACAGTAGCTTTGAAATACAGAAGATGCATTATTTTAAAAACTGATTGTCTTACTTTGATGGTAAAGTCAGCCTCTAGCGGTCCAGTGATTCTAAGGATCTCTTTATCAGTGAGCCTCTGGAAGTCGATGATTGTGTTCTGTAAGATGTACTGCTTGGTTCCATCTAGAGAAAGCTCCCCTTTGATCCCCTGCAAGGTCTTACCCTCCAAATCTAGGAGCAAAAACAACAACTACTGATGGCTACAATGTGTTAAATGTTTGGCTTATGTGAAGCCTACACAACTTCGGCCATATGTACAACCCTACATAACATAAGTATAAATCATATAAGTGAATCTATACATATGTAATTGTATAATTTATATTACACATGGATAACATGAAATTTTAAGGGTCTGTCATAAACAATTACTTGCTTCATAAAAGTAGAAACCTGAAATACATGCATTCTTCAAGCAGATATCGGAGTGTACACTCATTTAAATATTTTCATTTAAAAATTAAAAAAAAAAAAATTTATTTATGGAAGGATCATACAAAAATTGAAAACTCATCACCACAAGAAAATGCAGCTGATAATGTTTCTGTACTTTGTATATTTGATTTCCAAATTTTTTTCGGAATTGTGTAGTCTAGTCAAGTGTGTGTGATTTTCCCCTAAAACCTTTTAAACTGAGCGGAAAGGTGGCGTAGTGGTTAGCACGTCTGCCTCACAGCAAGAACGTCCTGGGTTCGATACCCGGACTCAGGTGTTTCTGTGTGGAGTTTGCCGGGAACTCTGGTTTCCTCCCACAGTAAAAAGACATGCACATTAAGTTAACTGGCTGTTGCAAATTGACCCTAGTTGTGAGTGTAAGTAAGAATGGTTGTGTGTGTTGCCCTATGATGCTCTGGCGAGCTGTTCAGGGTGTACCCCACCTTCGCCCAAAAATTGCTGAGGTATGCACCAGCCTCCCTGCAACCCTAATGATATTAAGCGTCTGTAGAGAACATGGAGCAAACAATGCAGCATCTTTAAACAGTGAAGCCATAAGAGGTCTAGCACCCCGTCTGGTGGGCTGCATCCTGCATCCCACCGCCCCCCCGCCAAAATTTAATGAGGTACACTCGCTACTTCGGAGATACCAGTGATCCTGATCATTCTGCTTTCTGAATCTTGTGATCCGTCCTGATACGCCACTACTGATTGAAATTCTCATCTTAGAAGCTACTCGCTCCTGCTGATGATGTTCCATCTATACCTAAATATATACTCAGAAACTGTGAAGATAACTTTTTACTGCTGGTGATATAAACTCTTTTATTAAAATGATTAAGGACTACAATTACCATTAAAGTTATAAGATAAACAACTAGACTTCATGTTAAACTATGGTGAAATTTCTGCTACATGGTTTGTATTTTATTTGGTTTCTAGGAGGAAAGGATTTTCCTTTTCAGTCTGGTTCCTTTCAACGTTTCTTCCCCGTGTCGTCTGAGGGAGTTTTTCCTTGCCAACATTGCCGCGGGCTTGCTCATTGGGGATGTGTAGGGTTTGTAGAGAAATATTTAAATTCTTTATCAAATTTGTGTTCACTGTGTAAAACTGCGCTGTGTCAATGTTAATTGTAAACAAATAAAACTGAATTGAATTGAATTGAATTTTTTTCAATGACAAAACAGCCTAATTTCCATCTTGATTTTATCGTCTAAACTGTCCTTCCATCTAAAGTGTCTAATTTGATTAGTTTTCCCTACGCTGATATCTGCACATTTATCATCATTATTATTATTATTATTAATTTTCACTCAGAAATTAGTTTTGAAAATATTCTCCTATTATCATAACAAGCCGTGGAGACACTTAGGAATGAAGAAAAGCTTCTGTGAATAACTGGAATTTGGGTGCAGGCCTAATAAGATTAGCAAGATAGAGAATAGGTGTATGTGACTTCAACTCTGATCTCTTCTGCACAGCCTCTGTGACAACATGGCAAAGGAATTTTGGTTTCACTTCCATGGAATGAAAGGCAATGGAGCCATGCCATTCCTGTTTTTATACAAAGGATGAAAAGAACTATTCTGGGAAACTACATGCTTTCTAGTCTATGCATTTTTCACACAGATCTGGCAACCCTGATCACACATCACAGATCAACTTCCTCACATCTAAATACAAATTCAACACATTAAGCATGATGTTTTGCTATTGCCAAATTTCCAAATGGTATAGAAGCCACATGCAACCAAAGAAGAGCATGAAAAATGTAGTTTAATTGCAGACTTACTTATTCTGTACGCAGGTATCTATTCATTAAAAACTGGTAATCAGTGACATAACAGCAATATTAATGGCCTATTCTCATATATGCTTACTTATTCTGCCATGGAATTCATTTTATTAAGAATTAAAATTTTTAATCTTGGTTACTTAACTCGCATTTAGGCGATTCCACAATTATGGGCAAAATCATTCGAAAAAAAATTTCATCTAAGGTTTTGATCAACTTATTTACATTTGAAGCATTTGGCAGATGCTCTTATCCAGAGTGACTTACAATTATTATTTTTTATACAGCTGAGCAATTGAGGGTTAAGGGCCTTGCTCAAGGGCACAACAGTGGTGATAGTGGGGATTGAACCGCTGACCTTTGGATCAGTAACCCAGAGCCTTAACCTTTTCTTTTTCAGTTACTATGGGGTCAGAAAGTTATTGCTGCTTCTTGCTATGTCAGTTTTAATGTACAGAACTACTTTAACAGACAGGGTGACATACTGTATATTAGCATTTTAAACTTGCATAATCTAGAAAAGGAAAGGACATTTCAAATTAAAATGTAACCATTACGCGGCAGGCAAGTTACATACCAAGCTACATATCATCTAGGTTTATTCATGTCCCACAATGACCACCATCAATTCTGGGGACGGAATTTGAAAAAAGTCTCACTTTTCTCTTATGGAGTGGTTTAGTGGGGTAAAATTGTCTTCATTATTTGTCATAAAGGTGTTCTACAATATGTTACGCTGAAAATGCACAAGGAACACAGTTTGATATAGTTAAAATTTTTATTCTACCTTGCAGCCATTTAAGACAGAAATTGTGGAATCACCCATTTCCTCTGTAGCCTTGAAAAGAAGCTGATACAATTTCTAAAACTTCGACACCTCAATCCCTGACTCATTTAGCAAATGCTTCCAAGTGTAATGAACTAGCAACCTCAGTGTTAATTTCATATACTTTGATGGGCATTTTCCCACACATCAAGTTGTTCTTCATCACCAGAGTATGAACAACTCTAGACTTCTACCTTATGTTCATTACTTTGCACACAGGTTTAAGAAAAAGACAACAAATTCTTGTATTTGTAGTGATTTTTCTACAGTATTCAGTTGTGCTTGGCTCTGTTGACAGGGTGTGAGCTTTCCAGGCAATGGCAGATCTTGTGAAGTGTGTACTGCCTTGCTCCCTCCATAACATGACCTGAAGTCAACCTTCGATTTATGGGGTCTTGTCTTAATCCAGTGTGGACATTTACAAAATACCAGAGTGGGAACAAAAACCCTCCAAGAGCGTAAGTTATTGCCAAGAGCCAGCTGGTTACTATTTGGTTGCCCGCAATATGAAACTTGCCAAAAATCTGTCTATGAGAAAAGCAGTTACACTGCATCTTCAGAAAGAAGATTTTCACTGGCTGCGATGAGAATAATGATAGGATGGAAGACATTTGTTTTAGATTTTATGCCATATTAATCGGATGGTTGCCAACATCTTGACATCATTGATATAATCCTTGAACGTCTTTGAAAGCGAGTGCACGTCAATGTAAAATAATCTCTATCTCGCTAATCTTGTGTCACCTTTCAGCGTGATTTATTTAGACTATTGTTGAACAGCAGAGCAAACCTTCTATTAGAAAAATACCCAGGAGGCATCTATAAGATCGCTGCTCGGCCGTGTAAGAATCTGGAAGCATTAAATAATCAATGCAGCATGCATCAATCTTTAAACTAACGGACATCTGATCATTTAGTGGTTCTAGCTGATTAAGAGGATTCTTCTATTCACAGCCAAAAAGTCCAACATGGAATACACTACATCTGACTTACACTACTTTTAGATATATGCAATGTACTCATATGAAAAGAAACAGGATAAACCCACTCGATCTCTGTCTCAGTTCTGAATGGAAGCCCCTGGACCTACCAAGACTTACACAAGTGATCCGGGCCTTTCAGAACCAGGCGCACATGACGACTTCCATACGGAATAACAATCACAGTGTCCTCAGCTGAGGGAAAGAGAGAGAGTGAGATAGAGAGAGAGAGAGAGAGAGAGAGAGAGAGAAAAATGAGGGAATGATTAAAGGGAATGCACAGCTTTTCATTGCAGTCAGATGTGATCATTAAAATCTAAGCTATGCAGGAACACTTGAGTAAAACCAAGAACAATAGAAAACAAAACTAACACTATGTGTGATGACTGGAATATGGCTTTACTTGAGTGTTATGCCACTTGCTGTTTAATAGGGTCGGCTTGGCTTGGGTACATGTCTCATACACACTCTGATGAATTATAACTATATAATCTTTATCTTTTAGGTGTATTACAACTAGCAAAAGATAGACTTTTCAGCCCGACTATTTCCTTACCACAATGATGCGGTACAAACAATGACATCAAAACTTCTTAAAAATGAAAACTGCATCAAGTAGCAGTAAGTATGGCTCTTAATCATGACAGAGTTTCAACACAACTTTGCTGAGGTTTAAACCGTTTTGATAAAGCAGTACAGAGTACATTTGCTTTGAGGCAGCAGATGTGCTGTGCAGGTGCACCGTGGTTTAAATTAATCACAGGTGGACGTTTCAGAGCTCGTCATTCTTAAATAACGTGTACAACCAAAGCGATTATCTAAACAGCATGTCAAGCCTTTTAAAACATGTAATGGAAAACATTTAATGATTGATACAGTGCTGTGCAAATCTTGGGCACATATAAAGACATTCTGTGGAGCATGGATGCTTGTAAAAATAAAGGGATGAGAAATTCTGAAAAAAAAAAAATCTAAAGGATGTGGTTTTTGGCAGGGGATTCCTGTAGGAGATGTAAATTTGCCTACAAATATATGATTGTCAACTACTGGAGCTGCCAAACCAGGTTAAAACTTGTGTATTGTCTAATGTAGTAGCTTGTATGCAAATAAAGTTCATCCACTGTGAATTTAATTTCTATGCAGTTTAAAGAATACCAGTATTGGTCATCTTTACAGCATAATTCGTGCATATGTAATATGTTTAGGCAATACAAACTCTTATTTTAACATAAATGACCATAAAAAGCACAAAACTGGATGATTTTATCCCATGGATTATTAGCGGGGGGTTGAACCAATGGTTAGCAGGCGTTTTTTCCCCGGAAGTGATGTCAACACATTGTCCGGTGCAAGTAAACAAGCAGATCTATTCAATGAGTGACATTTTAAGTGATAAAAAACATGTTCAAGAAGCAACTATGGCTAGCAATTTCGAGGAAATGGGTCATGTCATGTCATTTTCTGAATTAGGGTCGCGGGGAGGCTGGTGCCCATCTCAGCCGACTCTGGGCGAGGGCAGAGTACACCCCAGACAGCTCGCCAGGCCATGCAGCCTACTCTTGACGAAAATCAGCAATGGTTCTTTTACATGCCTCTCACCATAGACAGTGAGAGACATGGCCGGCATTTGATAACCCAGTTAGCTGCACTAGGGGGGGAGAAATATGTCTTGTACTTTTTGTACAGTCCAAAGACACTGTAGGAGACACTCTTCATGATCTCCTGCCAAAAAACAAACTGACACCAAGTACACATTTCCAATGCAGATGTAGAACAATAAATTATAGACGACATTTAAAGGGACTTGTAAGAAAAACTCCTGCAGAGGCTGTAGGGGAAGGTCCGAACATACAGAATTATAGAACTACAGTATACGTATGTGACATATTGATGATCAGATATAACTTGCATACCCACAAGCCTGTTATAAAATACAAGCAGCTATAATAAAGGTCAAAGCAATTAGTTTGCACTAAAGATATGAGGTAAGAGTAATACACATGAACATTTTATAGAGTTTGTGTAATATATAATTTATACATCACTTATACCACTCTATGGAAAACGTATCCAATCAGGACGGTACTGACAGGGACTGAGTAAATGTGTAGCACTTCACTGCAATTAGAAATCTTCTCGACAATATCCCATGTTGTAGTTCAGCTTACTGCCTGAGTATTACAGCCTAATATCATCAACACACTCACCCACATATACTCGGGATAATCCTTGAGTTGGCCGAGCCCTTTAAATACCGTCTCCCTGTCCTCCTCCCACCTTCTCTTGCAGAACACAATCTCCAGGAAGTACCAGGTCCAGCCAATCAGGGGAACTTTCAGCAGCTCACGTTTCGCCAGCACCTTGGAACTCTGAGATTAATTGAAAAGCAAAGCAGGTTTTTATCCCCACCCCTGAAAACACTCTGGAGAGTTTTCACAATAACGAACAGTCATGAAAAAGAGAAAACGCTAGAGATGTATTAGCTTCAGGGCAGAAAATAAGCGATGGAGACATTTTCATTCATAGGGCCAGATTTACTAACAGATTGCGCAAACACAGCCCTGGTATTGGCGTTTAAAAACTACTGTTGGTATTGAGATTGCTCCTGAGAGACAAAGACTCAGATTTTTGTGACTGATGCTTATGCATTTCTGGCTGCAAGCTGTGGGAAGAATATTTAAATCAATCACACAAACTGATTTTGGAATGTTTGTGACACACAATTTACTGCTGACTGCGGTTTTATTTACAGCCAGGAAAAATAGCACAACGTTTTTTCGGCATCTCAATTGTGACGCGTTGTGCAGTAGCAGATACCCACTGTACAGCATCTTGGCCTGACAGAGAAGCAGCAGACGGTTCCTCTCATTACGTTGCACAAATGAGCGGTTCAGGAGATCCTTTGTTTCCACTGCAATAAGAACTTTTAACATCTCCTGACCCTGACCCCCAATCACCTATACACTCATTATACATTTTTATCTTGTTTGTAAGACTTTTAAACACTATTTATATGGTGGTAGTGGAGCTTAAAGCCCCAGTACTACCAAGAAACCCAGAGCCTTAACCACTGAGCCACCATTACCCCATCTATCTATCCATTCATCTAGTGTCACCATGGTGTTTCACAAGAACGTGAAACTTTTTAATGTCCACATGCTTTCTGACTGTAACCAAAAAAGCTGCGCCTGTCCTGTAAGTAAATTATCCACAACTGAATATCATCTGCATTTCTGCAAGCCAACACTGAACTGCATGGCTCGTGGTATATTGGACATGTCATATTAAAATGATCTAGCTGCTTGTGTGTTTAGAAAACAGTGCATTGTTTGTAGATCACTTGCAATGCTAAAGCTATTGTAGGATGGCACCCACATGCTGTTTTGCCCCGCTTAGTAAATCTGGCCCATAGTATATACTAAGATCATACCAAATAATCCATACTTTTCTATGAATCTTTTTTTTTTTATTTCCACACATTTTCTGACCTGGAAATATTCTTAATTCTAGTCATGGGAACTTTTTATGCTGAACAGTTTGACGTGTTTTCTACTGCAACACATGTGACCCAACTTATCATCTAATTACTTAGCACTTGAAGTAAGCCTAACTATTAAATGAACCAGGTGCACTGACAGTGGGTAACACGTCCAACTGAGCAAGCCGAGGGGTTCCCAGAATTGTGGCATTAAGAACTCGTGAGCTATATTAAATTCTATATTTAGCGACCTTAACTCAATACGCCCTCAATCAAAGAGAACTAATGAGGCTCATTATCTCATTTATGTAAGTTAACTGGGGCACATTACACTAAATTAAACCTCAACATTAGCATTCTTGTGTATTAGATGCATACTAGTGGCATACTCACCCCCAGCACGCCGTATCTCTCACACATGGTCCAGCCGCATAAGAAATCGATTTCATAGTTGTGGTTAAGGATTATGATGACATGCTCTTTTCCGAACTTATCCACTGTTGCCTGGTCAGTATAGAGCATGCATTCTGTTCCTGACCACCACTCTAAAAGCATCACTAACTCTGAAAGAGAAAGAGAGAGGGGGGTTTTGGTTATAGTTGCATATATCCATATTGCAGCTATAGCATTTCCCCATTCACACACCTTTTTAAAGGTAGATCAGCAAGGTGATGTACATTTATATATAAAGTATTACATATCAGTAGGTTAGACTATGCACACACACACACACCCACACAAATACTCACGGCTCCATAATGAATAGGACATGCGCGTGTTGATCCTGCGATAGAGCTGTTTGTTGATTGGCCACAGCACGCAGGTGCACAGCTGAATAAAGTTAATGATGAGGCCGCTGACCACAAATACAAAGCCGATGAGGAGCTGCAGGATGAACTGGCTCTTCAGCCAGGCCAACACACCCATGACAGATAGGCCTTTGGCTCACACACGCACATACACGCACACCTGTGCCAAGAGAAAGATAGTATATGTTTGTCACTAAACCAACAGCCAACGCTATAGTCGGCATGTAAATGCAATGCAAAAAAGGCATTCATATCTCAAAAACTGTGCAGATATGCAAATGAGGAAATCACTGCATATTGTGACAAGTGGACATGACTGAATTTGCTATAATTCCTATTATTACCCATGCAGTGCCCTATTTAGGGGCTTTTGTTTAGTATAATGCAATTTTATGAATAGTTTCTTTAAACCAAAGAGAGACCAGCACACGCAATTATGACATTTCACAATGCACTGCAGAAAAACATCCAATCAATGCACCTTAAGAGATTCACAGTACCCATGATGCAACTAAAGTAACATAAAAACTTGGAACATTTCATTTTAGCCTCTTTTCCTTTCAGGCAAACATAAATCCTGTAAACGTTGCGAACATAAGCTAGCTAACAAGATGACTATTTGTTTTCCAACTGTAGGCAAAATTATTATTCAAAAGCAAGCAGATACATTTCGCTCTATTCAGTGTTCACTCCACAAACAAAACAGGTTGGTAAAGATGCCTCCTTGTCCTGACTGGATAGATAACAAGGGTCTACATTATTTATACATGCATGAATTAAGTAAGGGATAACAGAGAATCAGCTATTACTGGGAGATAAACCCTGACAGCACCATGAGGAGGGGTCTTAAGTCAATCTGATTTATTCATCAAAAATATTGAGTTAAAAATTCATTTCCTGCTCCTGGTGATGAAGTGGCGCAGAGAAACAGTCTGTTATAAATAAAACGGACCATAGAATACCACAGTTGACCAATCAGAATTAACCATTCAACCAACACATGTCATAAGTCATGTAACAAGTAAGGTGTAATATACAGTGATATACTACAATAATACAGAAAGGTAAAGTGAATATTAGTGATTCTCTTATCTCTGCAGCTCCTCCAGTGTTATCATGGGTCTCCTGGCTGCCTCTCTGATCAGTGCTCTCCTTCCCCGGCCTATTAGTCTAGGTGGATGGCCATGTCTTTGCAGGATGCAATTATGCTATACTCTTTCAATTTTGAGATGATGGATTAAATAGTGCTCTCTGAGATATTTAAAGCTTGGTATACCATTTTATAAACAAACCCTGCTTTAAACTTCAACAAATTTATCCCTGACCTGTCTGGTGGGTTCCTTTGGCTTCATGATGCTGTTTGTTCACTAATGTTCTCTCTCTAAGGCCTTCACAGGACAGCTGTAGATTAGACATTAGATTACATACAGGTTGACTCTATTTACTAATTATGTGACTTCTGAAGGAAGTTGGACGCACTGGATTTTATTTAGGGGTATCATAGGGCCACCCAATACATGCCACACTTTGCAGATTTTTATTTGTAAAACATTTTGAAATTCATGTATATTTTTCCTTCTACTTCACAATTATATGCCACTTTTTTTGGACTATGTAAAAAGACGTAAAATACATTTACGTTTGTGGTTGTAACATGACAAAATGTGCAAAAGTTCAAACGGTATAAATACTTGTATAAGTCACTAACACATATTATTATGGCTGATCAGTGTAGATTGGTCATTAGTGCAAAATCATGGGGTATCAGAAACATAAAGCAAAGCGAGAATGTCTTGCATCACCCTGTAGGGGTTTATTTTGTGAAAATGACCTTCTAGCTGTACATTATCTCTTTCTTATTACATGACTATTAATAAAGTATTGACTGAAAAACTATTTTACTGCTTCTGCTAATGACATGCTCTATAGCAACAGCCTAATTTACTTAGCAACAGTCTTATAAAGAAATATATAAAATATATTAAAAAAATAATTCAGAATTAAGAATTCATGCATTCATAAAATATTGGAATGTAGGCGTTGTTGATCTTAACCTAATGTACAAGTTGTGAGCAATTTATTTCCACCGAGTATACTTTAAAATGATGGCAGTCTGGCCGTGAGCAAAAGCAGGTAGGGTAAAGGAGAGAGGCACTGTCATTTACAATATTACAAAGAACCTGTGTTGTGTCAAAAATGAAGAAGCCTAAGTCTTTCAAAAAATTCAAGGTGCACTTGATACTGTGTTGTTGCAGAATTCCCTTAGAGAGTGGGTAATATAAAAAAGTAAACATACAAAACTTACCACAATGGATTCTTCCTCCTTACAGTCCTCTTCTGCACGGCCCGTCACTCAACACCATAGACCTGCAAGGGAGACAAAGTGAGGGATAAAGTTCACGCTCGGTGTGACATACATACCCTACAGCCTGCACCTTTTCATATGCACCAGTCCCACACTTCCACAAGGACACAAACCTTGATAACCTTGATACATCATTCCCCATTGCCTATTTTTACCTTGTAGCTGTGGTAGCGTGCCTCAATGATTCCAGTCCTGTGACAGCTTTTCAATTTGACTGGACATAGCAGTGAACTTAGTTCTAAGCTCAGTGTTTTTTGCTTTCAAAAGGGCACGAAAGTGCCGTTCTGCACATATAACTTCTCACGTCAAGCCAAAATAATCCACGGGGATGTTGAAGAAAGTCTGCACAAGGGTGCCCCAGGCTACAGAACTGTTTTCCCTTTCTCTCCCACTCTATTTCTCTTTCACATACTCACACACTATCTAGGTGAAAGTTCGTGCAGCTCATACAAATTATTCCATGCCTCTCTTTCCAGCGCTCTCCTTCTCAGACATGCCATTTTGCCTTGCAAATATTGCATATTTTATTTCCTGTACTTCTGGTTTCTTCTGTCAAAGCATATTACAAGTATAACATCTGGTGGTGTTTCTTTCTTTGCTATTGTCTCTGTGAAGTGCGGACAACAGACCAAGCAACATGCAATTCTCCGATAAAAAAAAAATAAATGCCACTTTTACCTAGTTATTTCCTCCTTTTGTCATGGACAAACCAAAGACCAAAGACACCATTGCAAATATAATGTGGAAAAAGATTTGTCTCACAATCCAGCTACAAACACTGTCTTTACTTCTGTCTGGTAAATGGATATTGCCCTCCTTTAGCATTGCAAAGCTAAGTATTGATTGAGCAGCACTCACGTCTGTGCCAACAAACATGAATGCTTTTCTGATTTTGGTTCAAAAATACAAGATTACGACACAAAAATAAGTATGCTTACATACATACAGTAATATTAAAAAGGCATTTAGAGAGTGCAAACCTCCTACAAGCTGAAAAAAAACCAAAAGTACATAGCACTCTGGGTGTGGACCACAATTCACGTACATCTCACAATGTAAAGGATTTTTTTTTTTTTTCAATTCCCGGATTCAGAATTTGATCCGGATTAAAACCAAAAACTAATGAAGTGTTACTTGGGCCATACTCCACCTCACAAAATAAATAAACAAACTAATAAATAAAAAAGATTTAACATTTTACATGAAGTTGATACTATATCAATAATATCAATATTCAAACAAAGAGATAAACAAGCCAACAGTGGCTAAAGCATAAATAGAGAGGCACTCAAAGAGTGCGATGTACTTCCGGCACACAAGATGGCTGGGCTTTTGACATTTGAAGGTTATCCAAAGTCCAAGGTAATTGTCCCAGTTCAAATTTCATACTGTATATAATTTCCTATTAGTGTTGCATAGGAAGAGCAAGTCTATGGGCACTCGTTTCAAAGCTATTAGCGCTTTTAACATTTTTATCTCACTAATATAACTAAGCAGTTAAAGGTTAAGAGCTTTGCTTAAGGCACCAACAGTGGCAGCTTGCTTATACTGATGCTTGAACCCCTGACTTCCTGATCAGTAACCCCATTGCCTTAACCACCGAGCCACTGCCAAAAAGACTCACAAACGTCAGTGTAATAAAACGCTGAAGGCAGATTATTAATTACAATAACAAACTAGCAAGGACATGTTTCTAAACCTGAATGCAAATAATTCCTTCAACAAAGAAAGTATGAATAAAAAAGAGGGAAGGGAAAGAGAGGAAGCTAAACTTGCACATACTGCTAGAAGGCTACTGCTACAGTCTGCAAATTCTAAAGAACTGACTGTGTGTGTGTGTGTGTGTGTGTGTGTGTGTGTGTGTGTGTGTGTGCGCACTAGAACCAGGATTCATCAGAAAATTACACAGATAAAAAGCAAGACCCAACAAGAGAAACCCAACTTGATTGCATAAAAGTGGTTTGGCAGTGGAAATAATCAGTACTAGAGCAGAAGTGTTTACACTGCAATCCAATCACTTACATTCATTTCTGACCCACTAATCCTTCATAGACCCATTTCCATCACATTAATTTTACATTATTAAAACGCTCCTCACCAGTATGCACCGCACAAATTTGCTATCTAATCAAGATTTAAAATCTTATCCCCAACCAAAATTCTTTTTGGTCTTGTTTTGGGAATAATATGCTATGTAAGAACAGGATGTGTGAAAGTATTAATATTGTTTTAACAATAGTTTCCTTATTTTAAGAAATCTTACTGAACTGCAGATAATTGACCTTGATTTAAAAGGATACAACCTTAAATTAAGAAAAACTTGCTTAATTTCCTTTACTGTTGTCAGATGCTGGTCTTGGATATTAAGAGCTGTGAAAAACATTATTAAAATGTCCCTATTGGTCACTTTTGAGCAGAGTGACACTTGGCCACACCCACTTTTCACTTGAGTTCAATAAGTAAATAAAGTTCAATCAGTCTCTATGGGGAAAACACTGTTGCAAAGTGCAAAATGATATGACGAGCGCAAAAACTAGCTGACACTAATACAGGGTTACTAGGAGCTAATACTAGGAATTTTTCAGGGTGGGTCAAAAGGCCCCCAGATCCTGTCAAAGGTGGGCCTTGTATATATACATATCACGTATATGTTCAGTTTTTACCTTCTTTTTCTTGTTATGAATTATTATTATTACATTGCAAAAGTAGAATACATGTAACTCAGCGGGGTCTAAGGCGTCTCTTAACCAACTCTAAAATCTCTTACAGTGCAATGAATGTGGTGACTGCAGTTAGCTTCTTTAAACTGGAGGTTTTCGTGGTTCCTGTATTACAAATGTAATAACTTACTAATCTGAGCGCATGTGACTCTGCCTTTATCACTGGACTCTCAATGGCCGTTTTGCCTGCCCGCTGCCGTGACCTCATTGTGATGTAATTACCCATAATTCTGCAATATACTGATTTCTAGTTACTGCAGTGTTAGTGTTTTTTCTACAATACGAAATTCACAGCATTATGGAATGCCACACCGGTCAATGAAACGAGCAGAACTATGGAATGCCGCAAGCACCATTTTAGCTTGTGCCCCATAATAAACTTTGGCATGGGATTTTTTGTGGAAAATGTGACAAAAATACATCCTAGATCTAACACTGCTAATATACTAAGAGGCATTAAAAACGCAACATTGAAATAATTCCATAATTTTATTATTATGTTTTACCAAATCAGTTAAATAATATACAAATTAAGAACAGACATTTCAGACACGGACAGTGGTGAGTAAAAACACATTTCAGTGTTCTTCAGCAACTGCGGTCTGTCAGGACCGTCGACTTGTGCTCTGGATAGCTTCTTCCCCGAGCTTTCTGCGCACTGTACAAGCACTGATGTGGTTACGGCGAGTACCAGGAACCTCAGCCGCCGTCAGTGTTGGTGGATGGAAAAGGTCCCTCAGATGCATCACCAGAATACAATGGTCTTGTGCACGTGTAATGACACGTGGCTGGAGAGGTCTTGGTCGTTCTCGGGTGGTTCCCGTCTGTCTGTGGCGTGTCTGAAGGTGTACAACAATTGAACGATGTGCGCTAAAGTGTGCTGCTACCCTTGCAGTGGTCATTCCGGCACTCAGCATGCCCAGGGCCTGGTCTCTGCTTGCTTTTTATAGCCAGAGGTGGCACTTGACAACAAACAAACATCTTTTGATCTCACACTCCACTTTGTGGATTAATCAAGGAGCGGCTAAGGTATCAGACTTGTGATCGTGCCACGTGCACACGCTAACATGGGCATTCACTTTCACTCATGAGAAATTGGTACCCCACACGAGCACTTAAATTTGTTTTCAAATTTTCATGTTTATATAAAACATGTTGTACATTTGAGCTTGTTGCATTTTTAGTATATAAGGAATATATTATATGCACTTTATATACATATGAACTTTATATAAATATGAACCAAATGTTTTCTGTAAAAGAACCATTGCTGATATTCGTCGGCTGCATTGCCGTCAGCGTGTTTCTGTCCTGCGATGGCCTGGTGAGCTGTCCGGGGTGTACTCTGCCCTCACCCAGAGTTGGCTGAGATGGACGCACTACTACTTTGTTAAAGACAACAAATATAGGACACCCCTTAAGTTTCGTATCAAAAGGGTTCGGAGTGGACAAACTTTTTGACACACTTTCAGTGTGTGCTTGTATCCAAATCATCAGCCTGTAAAATTCTACATGTTTAGTATATAAAATATGTAGCAAATGGATATTTTATAAAGCTTTTCTTGATACAAATATCTTGTGTTAATTTACTGATGGCATAAACCTAGATTTCGGAGTGGACACTTTTGGACGGACACATGTTCACATGCGTGTGTAATCAACATTTCAGAATCTGGTTCAGATATATTCTGCTCTAAAGTTACATACCTAGATGTACTTTATAAAAATGCGGTCGGAGTGGACATTTTGGATGGACACTTCCTCTCATGTATTCAGATCTACCCTGTGCAGAGCAAATTGTGGGTAAACTGCCACCTATGCATGATGTGGTTAAACGACATATGCTTACTTAATTTTGAATGGAAAAATTTTCATGACAAACATCCTCTTTTGAAAATTATTTCAGTTGGAATCCTGAGAATGTTTCAAGTGGGGAAACTCAAATTTGTCCAAAATTTAACTGCCGTGTATATTTTCAAGACAAGTTGATTCTTTCTGTTCATTTTTATTTGAAGGTACACCATACAGTTGTGTATTTATGCATATATGAAATTTTACATAATATGTACAGATTTTGGAACAATAACTCTCATTTTACTCATCCCCAGTGCTCTGGAAGACTGTGAAACGGCTCTTAAACTATCACTATTGACCATTAAACACTAACTATAGCCAAAGAGTATGCATCACTTACCTCAGGTAAAAGACTTTTACCAAAACCCCTTCTGAATTCTTGTAGAAATTAGCTAGCCAAACATCAGCTAACAATTTACTTCCTCACACAGTGCAAGAATTGAACTAGTCTGCAGTTTTGCATCTTGTGTGGTGTAACCGCTGTGACAAGGAAATTACAACTCAAAATAAGAACTCTGCCCAGCTTAAACCACACACTGATACCACCGTACAAAGGCCACGTTGAAACTCGAGAGTGTAACCTGGCTATTTAGTAATCTATGACCTACAACCTAAGAAGAGAGAAAATATACC
>JAQMYF010000010.1:7088157-7103640 GCA_030014195.1 Neosilurus mollespiculum | reverse complement strand
AGACATGGCCGGCATTTGATAACCCAGTTAGCTGCACTGGGGGGACAGCAGTGAGAACCCGTTGATAGTGGGGCTTGGGACCAGTAATCCAGCACCTTACCACCAGGCCACCACTGCCCTGAGAAAATGGGTGTAAATGGTTATCTATTTGAACCAGAGAGGGAGGAGTCTTGTGGAGACAGTGAGACATCACATTCTAGTGACTCTGAGAATGAGAATGCTGCCAGAGGTGTGTGTGGCGGTAAATCCAAAATGGCTTATGCAGTTAACGTTTTGCCAACTCGGCTTTCCTGTTATTAGTTGGTTTTGGAACAAAAAGAAATGTTTTCCACGATTTCTGCGCTTATTGTTTTTGCAGCTCAGCACTGGCCGATAATGTGTTATGCTACACGGGTCAGTGACGAAGCCCAACCAGATTCTTTTTTCAGTTTCTTAATTAGTATAAAAAGATATTTCCAGACATTGTCTGTAGCTGTTACAAAAATTCCACTAACAGATTTGAACACAAAGCTTAACGAGTATTATTAAATCATGAAAGTAGGATTTCACCAGATAATAGACTGAATGTGGATTAAAGAAAACAAACTTTCATCCTTACTCTTCCCACTGGCATGTTGGGATTTGTAGTGTCCTCTTACAAGTCTGCAAGAAGATCCATCTCCACTGCAAACTCCACAATTATCTTCTTTAGCAGTGCTTCCTAACTCATGATCACAGCCAACAATCTGCCAAAAAGAAAAAAGAAGACGTCTCACAGACTGGACGTCTCCCAGCTTAGCTCTTCTGAATTTTCTACTGTTTAAATCAATTATGTTTAAGGATTCAGTATGCTTCCAATCAATAAATTGTGATCTGAATGGAAGTAAGTGGCTTCGGTCCTTGTGTGTAAAATGCTAGTGGTTATACCATTCTTCACGCTACATCATGCAAATTGAAAAAAGAAACAGCGAGGTTAAATTGAACTGTGCCATAACTGATATCGACATGTAACATTGCAAATATGTATTCAAGTGTAACCGAAACTGTCTTTGAAGTTCAAAACCAAAATAAAACATCACAGCTGTATTGGCACACA
Organism: Neosilurus mollespiculum; assembly: GCA_030014195.1. Taxonomy (NCBI): domain Eukaryota; kingdom Metazoa; phylum Chordata; class Actinopteri; order Siluriformes; family Plotosidae; genus Neosilurus; species Neosilurus mollespiculum. Next base: position 7,102,565 of record JAQMYF010000010.1, on the reverse strand, counting down.
GCACAGAAACCACATTTTAATACTGCTTAAATCAGTGCACACAGGCCTAAGGCACTACAGTATCAAGATTAATAAAGTTGTTTTCAGATAGCATGCAAACCTGACACGCTCCACTGATGCACATATCCAAAGATTCTGTGTAGCAGCGAGTTCCATCTAACACTTTTGGTGCCAGCTCTACTACAAGGTCTGTGCTTTTAGCCTGGCATTTGAGGGCACATGGGTTTTCGGGGTCATTGTCCACTGGTAGCCACTCATGGTAGTGACCCTGGTAGCGTACGTCAGCGTGGGCTGAACACTGCTGAGCACGGAAATCTCCAGAATCTGGTGGACAGTCCTGAGAAAGGAGGCATCAGCATATGTGGAAGAAGGTACATTTTTGAACATAAGATAACAGCCAGCTTTTCATTTTGAGTTCCACTGCTAATTAAGACAAAAATGTTTACTCACCACGTTACTGCAAGTACGGTATTTGATATTCTGGCCCTCACAGGTCCTATAAAGGTGAGTACATAAGCAAATTCAGGTATTAATTTGGCAACGCATTCTTGATCAAAGGGAGTCTACATTCTCTGCTTCTCTTTCAGCTATGCTACAGACAGGAAATCATTAGTAGGATTTACCAAGACAAATACGGTCTATTAGGAGAGATTCCCTTTGACATTTTCCATCCACATTTAGCTTAATGTTCTTTCAAGCTGGAGCCCACCTCATGCTTTGAAGCTTATGGGTGACAAGTGATCACTGAAGAGCACAAGATTATTTCAATGGATTTACTCGAGTTGAGTAACATACGTGAAATTCCAGTGTCACGAGACCCTCGCGGATCTGGAGCTGTGATTAAAGGCTATATGTCAATATCATGATTCATGGATAAGGGATTAAGACCCTTATACTATTACTCCTCAGAAGATCATGGATGAGACTATGAAGTGCAAGGCAAAATCCTTAAGAGTTTGGCAAAAGCATTAGGCATACAAAATATCCAGACTGGTGACTATGCCAAGTCAAACAGTGTATTATGGGGCCCTGACCAACTTTGATGCACAATATTTGAGGGACAGACAGAGAATATATAGAGGCTCATGTGAAAGTAATACACAGGTGATTCATTCTATGTCTGTCCGGAAAAGGGAAAAGAGACCCTTCAGGGGCTGAGTGTGAGTACTATGGCTTTAAATAAGACAAGGGAAAGTGAACACTACATCATGATGTCACGCGAATGAAAATGAGGCTGAAGTTTGACTCTCTGAATCTCTGGCAGACCCTAAACACACAAATATGCAGTTACCACAGCCCCACATCTTCCGCTGTGTTCATTAAAACAGCACTTCTGAACAGGGGAGCAAAAATTCTTTCCTTGACCAAAGGGAAACTGGAACACTAACATTATAAATATGTTGCAAAAGTAAGCACACACACACACCCCAAAAAACACACAAAAACCAACCACACATTAAAGTGGTTAGCCACATACACGGATTAATTGATATAGTAATTAAATGTGTATCAAGACTGTAAAAGATATGAAATTTATGGCAAATTTGTAATGAATGGTATGTTTGCTGAGGTAGAAAAGAAATCTAACTAGTGCTATAGCAGTGGCAAAACTTCTGCATATGTCTGCAATTACAGCACATGCAGTCAAGCTGAACTCAAAAACTATGAATATAACACATGTTTACAAATATAAATGATACATAATGGTAATTAGGGAAATAAACAACACTTAATGTAATGTTTGCATTATCATTCATTCATACAGCAGAAAATACAAATAAATATTTAGCTGCATCATTTGAACATGACTTGAAACAAATTTCATTGTGAGATCACTCTTGGTGTGTATAAAGAACGCACACATGGTGGTGTGACATTTCCTTCTACAGAGCTTCCCAATGGCTAATTGAAATCATATGATCTTGAAATTTCTGAACCACAATCCTGGCTGAAATATCAGTGATTAGTGTTACGGTAGTTACTTTACTTCCAGTGTTAATTAATGATTCGGCACACACGGCAAGTGTTCAAATTATTTACACTCAACTACTTATTCATTCTTTTTTTTCTGTGTGTGTGTTTTATGATTACAAACATAAATCAGTACTGGAGAGGTTGTGCTTAGCATAAACACACTGCCTGTCCAAAACTGGACTCTGGAGGTTTGGCAAGGATTTGAGGCAAAACCAAAACGAACTCTTCCAACATGCAACCACAATGCAGCCCTATTATTGTTCTATATAACACATCACTGATCTCTCTCTCTCTCTCTATCTCTCTCTTTTTTTAATTTTCCATAATTTGCTCAGCTATCTATTTATCTGCCCTTTTTTTATTTTGGAAGTATTGTTATTCCATTACTTAGTAGCAGGTGGCATAGTGGTTAGCATGTCTGGCTCAGAGCAAGAAGGTCTTGGGTTTGAAACTCGGGCGTTTCTGTGTGGAGTTTGCATGATCTCTCTGTTTCCTCCTACATGCACAGTAGGCTAACTGGCTGTTACAATTTCCCTTTAGGTGTGAGTGTAAATCATTGTTTGTGTGTTAGTCCTGCAATAGACAGGCGGGCTGGTCAGGGTGTACCCTGCCTTTCCCCAGGGTCGGCTGAGAAAGGCTCCAGCCTCCCAGTAACCCCAGTAGGGTTAAGTGGTTCGGCAAATGAGTGATTGAGTGACCTAGTGAACCAGTAGTCCGATGCATTTACTGTTAATAGAGATTTCAAAGGCCATGAATGTAAATATAAATCATCTATGCATCCATCCATTTGACACACTACTTAATACTTTGTTTTTTTTTCATTTCCCCCCCATTTTCTCCTCTATTTTTGTCATATCCAATTCCGACCTGTCAAGTATTGCCTTCCCTATCACACGACCACCACCAACTAGGGAGAGGTGTGACATGCTATGCTGCCACCTGCCTCTTTACGAACTGCTGCGCATGTGTATTTGGAGGTGACCTTACACACTGGCATGGAAAGTGCTATCTGCCACACAAATGCCTATGATTTTGGCTGGTGATTGCTGTGAGTTACAGGGAAGTAAGCGTATGCCATCCCTTCCTCCTGTGAGAGAATTATCTCCCATGGACTCCTGGCCGTGGATGGCTGCGGCCGTCCAGGTTGATAGTCACGCACCTTGTTGATACGCCACTCAGGAGCCACAAACTATTAAATCTAGTAGGGCCGCACCCTGAACAGCGCACTAGTCCATTACAGGGCAAACACATACACAACCCTTCATGCACGTGAGGCAATCTGGAACAGCCAATTAGCCTAATGTGCATGTCTTTGGAGAAAACACACACAAGCACCGGGAGAACATTCAAGCTCCTCAAATAAACGCCTTTGCGGAGGCTGGGCCTCGAACTCAGGGCCTTGCAGTGAGGTGAACGTGCTAACCACAGTGCCGCCTAAATGTAAAACAAACTGCTTCTATTTCAATTTCTTTGAACTTCTCTGAATGAAACCACTGAATGTTGGATTTGTTTTGCTGTCTTTTTAATTGTGACTGGTATTTTGTAATTAGAGGTTAAATAAAAGCACTTGAGTTGGCTGGAAAGGAAGTGGTAGAGAAGCGGTATTGAAAAGGGTATAATAATGGTAGTTTATATGATTGGAGATTGTATGTGCATGTACGGTGTGGCTGAGCTGATGAGAGTGTTGGGGTTGTGGTTTGCTTGTGGTTAAATATACTGAGATATTTGATAGACTTTGAGGCACATCCATGTGTGTACTGGCATGCAATCCTGGTAATGTGTGCATAGACATGAGCGTATGCATTTATGTATAGCCTCCATGCCTTCTTGTGGGGAACATGAGTGAGGTGTTGCAAGAGTATTTACAATTTTCTCACAGTAGCACATTAAATACTTGTGTGGTTCTTTTTATAAGGCTTTGATCTGCAACCAAAGTCAGGGTAACTGAGCCCCATTCCCACGCAATGAATGCCTGCTGCACCCAAATTCCAAACTCGCCACCCCCAATAAGGCTTGTCAGTTCACACAAACACCTCCCTGGGCTCCAAACCCTAACCGCAACTCCTCGTAAAGAGCCGAACCTCAAACAACTCTTAACACAAAATCACAGGGGTCAATTTTATTGCCATTTCAATCTGAGGTTTACTCAACCGAGCAGCTCTCACTCACACAGCGAGGATTTAATGAAAAGAGTTGCGTATAATCAAACCACTCCGCAAAATGCCGCTTCATTTTTGCTGGAGGAAAAGGTTTGCTACGTCAAGCAGAGCCATTTTCAGTTTGTATAGAAGCCATATAAAGATGAACAGATGCAGGCAATGTAAAGCCCAATAACATTATTATGATCCTTGTGCAGGTCATATAGTAAAATCAAAAAGAAATATAAGGTCCAAAGCATGGGGCTGAAGTAACATAACATCCTATTTCACCTCAGCATGGTTGGCGGCAATACACTGGCCCCATAGGTGTGATGTATCCTACTTAAATAGTTCTGTCACATTGGCAGGTATCAAGACAAAAAGTAACACAGACTTGACCCCTTGTTCAAGGGCTTATGAGTATTTCTTTAGTGAAGCTAAACTTTATGCAGATCACAAAGCATGAAATCCATGAGCTCATTGCACAAATATTCCTCAGCCAATAAAAGTGACATCTGTATAGAAAGCAGTCTCATGTGCCATATCATTCTTTCTACAACTCACTTCCTGGCTATGTGCACAACCCCCTTCGCCTTCCTTAATTGAATTCCTTGAATCACCACTATATACGCTGGGTTGTGGTTAGTTGAATGTATTTTCTGTGCTATCGATAATCAAGTTTGCTTGTTTCACCCGCTATGTCATCTACTGAAATACAGACAGTGCCTGCAGCCCATATGCCTGGAAAATGTAAGCAACAAAGTGTGTTTCCTGACCCACAAGGAGTGTTTAAAAGTCAAATAAAATGTATTTCGAGCACTTCTATTACAGCCCAAGGGAGAAGTTTTCTTGCAGAGATTTACTTGCATCATTAGAAGCGTGTCCACGTCAATTTAGGATATATTAAACTATGCGGCAAGAAGAACTCACGTCCATCCATGAATGAATGGATATTAATGGGAAGCAGTTGAGTGCACTTATAATTAAAGTATTTCACCTGACTCCTTTAAATGCATTCAACCAATTCTTCTAGGATATTTTCCTTATGGTGTCATTTTCAAGTAACATCAGGGACTTGGTACTAGTTTTTTTATTTATTTTGATTTTGCTATATAATATATATATATAATCCCACAAGGGAAATTATTGCCTCTGCATTTAACCCATCCAAAGTAAGCACACACACGTAAACAGCGAGCACACACACACTCGGAGCAGTAGGCTGCCACACACATTGGGGCACCCGGAGCGCAGTTAGAGAAGGGTTAGGTGCCTTGCTCAAGGGCACTTCAGTCATGAATGCGGAGGAAGAAAAGGTTTGGGAAGCCGCTTCTCTAACCATTAGGCTTAAGTTAAATAATAGCTTACATATAATTCCTTAATAAGCAGCCATGTCTACAATGTAAAACCTTTATTCAATATTTATCATCAAATGAAATAAATATATAAAAAAATAAGATGATTATGCCTGTCCTATCCTTTTAAATTTTTGCATATTTCCATATTTCAATATATATTCATGATAACGTTAACATATCACATCTATCATATTTTTTTAATCTCATCCGACACTGGGTAAAGTCGGGGTACACCCTGAACATCTCACCAGAGCATTGCAGGACAAACACACACATACAACCATTCACACTCCCACTCACACCTAGGGGTGACTTAGAACAGCCAGTTAGCCTAATGTGCATGTCTATAGTCTGTGGGAGGAAACCGGAGTACCTGGAGGAAATCCACGCCAGCATGGGGAGAATATGCAAACTCCACACCAGGGTCTTCTTGCTACTACGCAACAGTGCTGCCCAATATGGTATAGCTGTTCTTTTTTTTTAATGTATATAAATTTGATTCCATTTATCCCATATATCGGCTGAGATGTAAGCAGAATATCTATAAAGAAGAATGAGTTTAATTAGAGTATAAGGGTGTGGCTTACTTGGAACTGAGGCAGCGTCTGAGAGAATATGAAGCTCCTCCACCGCATGTGCGTGAACATTCGCTCCATGTGCCCCAGGCATCCCATAGAGTATCTCTGTCCTCCTCTGACCTCGCTGTCCGTGAGTTCTACGGATTGTGGCAATAGTAGTAAGAGAAGGGCAGAAAGAGTGAGAAAAAAATGAATACAATGTTCACACTGTTCTTTATAATGAATGTGTATAATTTCAGTCATCATACAATATGAATGCGCTTCGTTCAACATGCACACACATTCCTGGCCTAATACTTTGGAATCAGCATGTAGCCACAATATCCACTCCTTTTCTCCAATGAAGCTTAGCAAATTTCTACATTCACCCTGTCAGCACTTTTAACTCACTTCTTGATTTGCAGTAGAAACTCGCACTGAGGACAGATGGAATACTGAGATGACCTAACTGGTCCACAATACTGACGTTTACAATACAGGCCATCTCTATCAGAACCAAGCCAGCGGTGCTCCAATATGAGGTAAAGTGCCTAAACTAGCTCTAGTTACATACATCAGCCATAACATTAACACCAAATGACTTGTCCTTGGCTAGGTAGCTCCAGACACAGCAAGCTACAATGCTGTGTTTTGACACCTTTCTCTCATATCCAGCATTAACAGTTTCAGCAGTTTGTGCTAGAGGAACTCTTCTGTGGGATCAGACAAGATGTATTGGTTTTTGTCCCCACCTGCATCAATGAGCCTTGGGAACCCATGACACTTTTGCCAGTTCACTTGTTGTCCTTCCTTGGACCACTTCTGTAGGTACTTACCACTGCATACCAGGAACACCTCAAAAGACCTGCCATTTTGGAAGTGAATAGACCCAGTCATGTAGCCATTACAATGTGGCCCTTGTGAAAGTCACTCAGCTACTGATACTTGCACATTTGTCCTGCTTCCAAAACATCAACTTAGAAAACTGACTGTTTACTTTCTACCTAATACATCCCACTCCTTTGTAGGTGCCACTGTAATAACATAATCAATGTTATTCACTTCACCTGTCAGTGGTTATAATGTTTTTAATGCTATGGGTGATCAGTGTACATTGCTTTCAAATAGTCAACTAGCTCTTATTTAATTAAAGGCACTCAACAAAATGTTCTTTATTTACTATCAGTAGCCATCTGTTTTTTAATTCTCTATTGAGTGTAAATATATTAAATTTGGATGTTGTAGGAGATGGTCAATGATATTCAGTAAGAGAAAGTAGTGGCATGGCTATATGTGTAGTTAGGGGGCAGACCCTAACTATACATATCAGCATTTCAACAAATATTAATATCTATAAATTCCTTGTTCAATCATTTTGAAGTTGTTGTTATTTGACAGATATATACTTGTGTACCATTGACTTACTCATCACTCTAGATGTTGGACAGTTTTAAGGCAGCATGACTAGGGAGCAAGACAGCACGTTCTCTTGTTGAAAGTGAAGCAAGCAGAGGATGTGAGTCTTCCTCATCTTTTGTACCTGTTTATTTATGCCCTCTAATAAACAACATCCCTGCCCCTGCACCTGTGTTGACCGATTGCAGACACCATGAAAATTCATTCATTCATTCATTCATTTGCTGAACCGCTTAATCCTTCTGGGTTTGCGGAGAGGCTGGAGCGTAACCCAGCTACTTCTGGTCGAAGACGGGGTATAACCTGAACAGCTCGCCAGACCAACGCAGAGCAACACACACAAACATTCACACTCACATCTAGGGGCAACTTAGAAAAGCGAAACCAAAGTACCCAGAGGAAACCCTGCAGGCATGAGGAGAACATGCAAACTCCATACAGATATACCCTCGCTGAGCCAGAGACACAAATCCAGGACCTTTTTGCTGTAAGGCAGACATGTTAGCCCCTACATCACTGCTGCCACTAATGACAACATAGTTTAAGTTAAATGTGAAAACCTCTCACTTTAAATTTGTTTGAGGCTATTTTGGTATTTATTGTTGCCATGCCAAGAAATTATATGGGCACAAGCTACTGCTATCCAGCATGCATGTATATTCCATTTTACTGCCATTTGTGATGATTGATGAGCAATTTCATGAAAAATAATGCATATCAGCAATGCAGGCCGAAGCATTACATCGGAAAAAAAGTGCTAACATGACCGGAGGAAAGAATGCAAGCCAGTGAAAACAGGCAGGTGTCTATCTGAAAGTGAATGGAAGACTATAACGTCAAGTAGGAAATAGACAAAACTCTCATGTTTCCTGCAGCTTATTTCTGTTAGGCGTCAGCGTCATCCCCTTCAGTGTGAAACACTACGCCTTTCTTAACAAGCTCAAGCCTATTTTTTCCCCTCTCATGATAATTGTGGAGAGAGGAGAATTTCGCACTGAGTATATATGAGATAGGATTCTGGTTCCAAGATCAATATTATGAGAACTTAAATTGAGCACTTGCAAGGACAATGTGCAACTCAGGCATGCCGTGACAGCGAGCGGAGCAGCGGCTTCATAACTGGTTCAAAGCCAAAAATCACAGATCAAAAACTAATGCTATTTTCACATGGGACTCATCACCCATACAATATTTCACCTTGTTCAGTCAGTTTTAAAACAAATGAAACAAATAACGAGTCAAGCCGTCATGCGCTCAAGTTGGCCTCATCCATGTTTTTTAAAACACAAGATAAAAATAATCAGCTATAGACAAAAAGAATTGCATGTAAAGAGATGTGTATCGTGTTTAGAGGACCGTTAGTTCCTATAGGGACAATAGATAGACAGGCTAAATCAAGATTCAGAAGGAACACAGAAATGTCTCAATCTGTGATTGATCTAAGGTTGTGCTACTCATATGTGTGCTCTGGAGTGTGGAAATGTCCCCAGTGAACCCATTGTTACTCATGAGTTCTCACAAGAATAATGGACGTTTCAGCATAAGCCAACATCACAAATGGGGCCATTTCAGTGCACAAAAGAGCAAAGGGAATGCTTTTAAGAACATTCCATTTGCAGATTTAACCCATGAAGGCAGTCTAAGTCGTGGGGTCTAGACTGGGACCGTAGAATGAAGAGGTCCTGTGAAAAACACCTGCTCTGAAATACCCACTGAGCTGCTAAATGTGTTCTATAGCCAAGTAGCAAAATAATAAAGCATTTCTATCCCCTGAATGAAAATGCTTAGCAAAAGCCTGGCAGGATCTTTGGAAAGTATATAAAAAATATATCAAAGTATTGGCTCCATCCCAGAAATATGGCATCCTGTTTAGTTAAGGATAAAGAATATCCCTCATGAAGAAAGAAGATACAAGGTAATGACATTGCTAGTTTGTTTCCTTTGGGCCAGCAGCAAAAACACTGCATTATTCAAACGAAGGCCGAGATTAGTCAAACGGGAAAACCACAAACAAATCAAGCTCTTGCAATATGGTATACAATAGAGGAAGTTTGATAGATCTAAACACAGCTGATGGAGCATGGAGAAAGTTATATTAGCAAAGGATTGTATGAAATGACTGCAGTTAGGCCACATTTGAGTAAATTAACCTTTGGCTTGATTTTCCTGTCCTGGTTGCCCAGTTTCTTTTGAAAGCAATCAGTAGAGTTGCACTGAATTACTGAAAGGCTACTCATTCGACAATGGTAACCAAAAACAGCTAAGAGCTAAAGTGATACTGCTTCTTCTTATCTTTCACTGTATTTACAGTGCTTTAAAGCTGCATGGATGATGATATTTAGGGATTGGCAAAACATGAATGTTAGAAAATCCTGCTTTAAGAGCTGAGTGTGTTTTCATATCAGAATCGGTTGGTAGAATAGGAATATATACAGTATGCATACGTTTTAGATGGTAATACTCACCTGCAAATCAAACTGCTTGATTTACATGTAGGGAGTATAATCATTTAGATGTTATCACAAGCCTTTTCTAGCTGATCCTGATTTTTGGAATTATGATTAAATCTAATAAAACTACTGCAAGATGTGGCATGTTGGTGCAGAGGGCAGCACTGCAGTCTCACAGCTCCAGGGCCTGTGTTCGATCCTGGGTTTGAGTTACTATTTGTATGGAGTTTCATGTGTTTTCTCATGTCTGTGTAGGTTTCCTATAAATTGTCAGGTTTCCTTTCCCAAAAATATGCCAGTAGTTTAATTGGCTACTCTAAATTGTCTCTAATGTTCCTGGGATAGGCTCTGAATCCACTGCGGCCTTAGGCAGGGCAAAGCATTTAGTGATGATAAATAAATGTATGTATGACCAAATAAATGAATGAATGAATTAAAATATTACAATGGTGGATAAAGAACAGTTAAAAAAAATCATCCTTTTTTTTCAGTTGCACAATAATAACCAGAAAAGAGTCTGAACCTTAGAACTCTGCAGCAAAATGCATGAAAGGTTTCTCAGTATTTGATCACTTACCACAAGTTTTAACAATACTTATTTTACAATAATAGACAAATCTTTTGGGCTTTTTTAACAATAATAACCAACTTTTATTGTTTGTCCTGGAAATTATAACTGGGTTTTCTCAGTCACAGTCATGCTAAAGTGTTTTCATTATTGAATATTCTTGACTTTGGTAAAAGCCAGTCTTCTTTTTTTAAGGTCTTGGTAATATATGATGTCCAACGTGTGATTTGTCTGAGTTATAGTTATTTTCTCAGGAGTATAGACCACACCTTGAGTCTAAAATGCCTGACTTGTCACTGTAATCAAGTCCCTGGATCATTTCTATGGCTTTGACACATTATAACCTCCTCATCAGTCTGTTTTCACTAGAGCCCTGGGTGATTATTTCACTTGGGAACTATTCACCATGATTATTCTTATGAATGCAAGCTTATTATATTGTAATGCATTTTTATCGCTAACTTGAAGATTTCTAGTGGTGTGATTTTTGATTGATTACATAAAGTGCATCACATTCCCAAATCATGAGTAAACACTTGCCTGGATAGGACCAGCCTCTAGCAGAGCTGTGGAAGTGATGTAGAAGATGGACTTGTGTAAAGGGCAGCCTTTGACAGCCTGAAGCCTTTAACACAAAGCTTACTTTCACATACCCTGGGTTACATCAATATACAAGGTATGTGTTTTTTAAATGGGAGATCATATGATCACCTCACATCTGTTTAAACCCTTGTGCCAGTCCAAATGCCATATACTGTACTTGTGTATTTCGTTTATGTCTTTTTTTTATTTTATTTAGATCATCAACATACTTGCCTTTGAAATATAATTGTACCAAGTCTTTATGGAAAAGTGCCTAATCATATAAGACTTAAGTATAGTACTACTAGTATGGACCTTCATAGAATCACAACCTTCCATAACACACTCCACTAATTCCATGCAATCTTTAAATAATGTTTCCCTACTGCATAACACCCCCTCAAAAATCAACCGAGACTTAAAATCACATGAAAAATAGTCAATGACAACATCACATAAGATATAAAAAATACCTAAAAATCACTCGAATGACATAAGTAAGCAAAAATAAAGTTAAGGAACTGTACCAGAAGCACAAGAGAAGCCAGCAACACAGCAGCAGCAGTGGGTTGGTCCATGCCTAGAGGGACGCGGAGACACTAGCACACGTGTGTGAGTGTTTGCAAGTGTGTATATGTGTGCGCAGACGGTTAAGAGCTCTGCTCTCTGTGGCTGATAGAGTCAGTGTGACTGCAAGTCTCTGTTCCAGCACTCTCTCTCTCTCTGCTTATTTCTCTGCCTCTTTTTGAGAGGAGTCAGAGGGGTGCTTCGAGCCCCAAGAGCCTCCAGGTCCAACCTGCCAACCAATCACAAAAAGGCTTGGCTGAGTATGCTAAACCAAACACAAGACTCAGGTCAGCTGTAGTTCCACTCACTTCACGTTCTGCACAGACCACCCCCTCATTTCTTGCTCTCTCCTTATCCTGATGCTTCACCTTGTTTGCTTTTCCTCTTGGTTTTTCAGGTCCAGTCAATGTTTTTCATCTCAGCCTTTCATCAGCTATCTACCTTTTTCTCTCTCTGTCTTCTCACTCCAGCTAATCTTAGTTCTGGCCTGCCCTCCAATATCCACAACCCACGCACAATGGTCACCTTGGAAAAACTATTGAATGACTAAATCACAAAAACTTCCCATATACAGATCCATGACCACAGACATTCTCTTGCTTTTTCTTTGTATGTCTACCCAAACCCTCACTCTGCAGTTCATCTTATGTGATCTGTCCAAATGAGATAAAACAGTGCCATCAAAAGATTGAGCCCTAAATCACAGCAATTATCTTCTTTTTTTCACTTTGAAGAAAAACAATCTGTGGACTTCAATGAATCTCTTTAAAAACATCTGCCTAGCAAAGTCCATTCAATAAAGGAAGAGAGATAGTCATTCCCATATGTGCCTCTGGAGGACAGTACTAAAGGCTTCAAAATGTGATTTATGGCAAACAAGTTGCATTAAAAATATGATTGATTAAAAAGGTTTGATGCCTGATGATAATCCCTGATTCTTTACAAGATAACATGTACTGAATATTTACTAACTTGTTTACTATATACAGCCTACAATGCCACAGTATTTTAATTATAATATATATATATATATATATATATATATATAAAAATACACTGTCTCTACTTAGGAAAATTGATTGTTGCAAAAGGAATATACCAAGTAGAAATGAGGATTCGCTAGTGATCCCCATCTCTAATGTCAAAGCAATAGGACACATTCATAAACTGCCAACAATTAATTAAACGTTTATAAATTTATAATTATAAATAAAAATAATTACATTTATGGTATTATAACTTTACAATAAACATTTCAAGTCACTTAATAACAACACCAGGTTCAGTGCATGTTTTATTTAAAGAATTTATTTCTTTAAGTGTATCTAAAATTGTGCCCGGTGTTGCTGCTAGTTGTGCTACTGTTTGGGCGATTCCCTCTTTGTTGTTCAAGGTCAAACAAGAGGAACAGGACCTAGGCAGGACCTAGGCGCACGAGTGGAGGTCCTGCTGGTAGGGCCTGAATGTGAAGTCCCAGGTTTCGCTTCAGTGTATGTTGGCCTGGGCGAGTATCTGTAAAAAAAAAAAATTGTAACAATTTGAAACCATTCTTGTGATCCTTTGTTTCTGATGTTTTAATTATTTACTCCTATAATATTTAGTTATTGCTGCAGAAGCATTTTATAGCAGATCATCAAAAGAGCAGAAGAGCCACTGTGTTACAGCTTCTGCTTTCACTTACAAGCTAAAATAAAATTATATCAAACTTGAATTAAAGAAAGCAATACCTACTGATTCTCTGTCAGGAAGTGACCACGACGCTGCAGGCAAGGGACACAAGTCACTATCAATGTGCTCTGCCAGTCACACACCTGAGATGCACTGGTCCAGCTCTGACAACTCAAGGAAAGCCTCCAGTGGTCAACATCTCACACCTATGTTTGGAGATTATTTTTCTTGGCCTCTGAAATCACTTTTTTAAAAAATTTCTTTAGTGGTCCATGTTCACTGCTCGTTCTCTGTGCGTTTAGTGCGTGACAGGCTTCATTCTGATCCGTGGTCTTATATGCACTATTTACACTACTGAATATAACATCTCATCTGGAATTAATATCCTGCACCAGTATTTTTACTTCAGAAGAAGTAAAATCTTCCCTTCTCTTAGATTCCGGTGCTTCCGTATTCATGAATATCTGTTCGCGATCAGTGGGGATTTAGGTGGTGTTCACCTATGCTAATTAGAGCAATTGGCACATGCTGCCAATTTAAGAAGACGATGGGATTCACCACAGCTGCAAACAAATCCAAGGTTTAAGAACACATTCAGACTTTTATTAAGAATTTTCTGAAGATCAAATTTAGGCAAATTCTTAAGAAGACATTCATTAATGATGGCCAATGTTCCCATGCAGCTGATAATGATTTAATGTGGTGTAGAATTAATGTGGCCTCATTGCACTGACCTTTTACTAACAGATAACGTTACCAATAATTAATGTCCATCACTGTAAACTATTACCATTATTGTCTAATAAAGTGATATCATATCCAAAACATTAAAGATAATGCAGACTTATGTGATGACTACTTTCCTTCAATCCTGGATTTTTTTTAGTGGTATTTAACTGTTGAATGGGATGAGAAAATGTTGGATTAAAAATGATGTGTGATTGAAAACATCAATTCAATCCAAAGCTAGAGTGGGAGCAAATTTGCTATGATACTGTATCTACCACCAGAAAAGTCTACCAAGCTAATTTATTAACTTTAATTGAAGTAAGATGAAGTCATGTCATGTCATTTTCTGAACCGCTTAATCCTAATTAGGGTCGCGGGGAGGCTGGCGCCCATCTCAGCCG
>JAQMYF010000010.1:7067236-7080332 GCA_030014195.1 Neosilurus mollespiculum | reverse complement strand
ACCGCTTAATCCTAATTAGGGTCGCGGGGAGGCTGGCGCCCATCTCAGCCGACTCTGGGCGAGGGCAGAGTATACCCCGGACAGCTCGCCAGGCCATCGCAGGAAGATGAAGTCATACATGAGGAAAGTTTGATGTCATCACAGAAGATATTTAGTTGTCTCTTTGTGTCTGTTTTCATAGAGCAAAATTATAAAGATGTGCCAAGTTAATTTCTAAAGTTTCCATACATAGTAATAAAATCTCAGTTTGTATCAGATAGCATGAATCTCAATTGATATAGACTCTGCAGAATTTATTAAAAAGCCACGAGGTTATCAAATTAAGGGAGCAAAAGAGTTAATTAAATAAATAACAGCTCATTGAAAAACTAATATTTAGCAAGTTTATTCACAGAAGCACAAGGGATAACAAACTCTTTCATCCCAAACACATACCTACTCTATTTGCTATCCAAGAGGGCTATGGCGTACCTATAACTTTGTCAAAATAAATGAATATTAAATGAATGCTATTAAATGCATCATGAGGAAATGAACTGTGATTGGCATGCCATGCAGACAGATCCTCATCTAAAGAATTGGCAAGTAAAATTTACTTTCAATGGCTATTCCATTCCGGCTAAATTTAATTTCAATGTGCTATGTCTACTGTGATCAACATCTACTGTAGCTAGTTTCTTACTAGTATAAATGTAAAGACTTTAATTTAAACTAACATTAAAGCAAAACAATCATGTAAGGACAATTTATGACAGGCCCCAACTTAAGTGAGAATAAGAATCTGAATGAAAAGTAGTCCTAGTGACAGTAGTGAGGAGCCTTAAAGGTGGAAATGGCAATCAAAAGGTCTGAGCAGATATTCCTGCACTTCAAACAGAACTGCTTTATGTGGGAAGCAAAGCTGCTGTACAAAATGAAAAGCTGAACATAAAATAAACAAGTCCATAAAACAGGAAAAAGACTGAGCATAAGAAGAGAAAGGAACCACGAGATAATGATGATGATGTAATGAGGTTTACCACAAACCCCAAACACCAAGGGACGACTGCCAACTGGGTCCTCGGGCCTTTTTTCCACCATTTTTCACCAAATCCATTGGGAAAATGGGGAAGACATGAAGCAGGCCTGTTTGTGATCAATAAAAATCAGACTGCCTCAGCCAGACTTTGGTCTGTGGGTGGTTGATGGGAGTCATGTCAAACATGGTCACTGATATACCTAGCATTATTAAAATTGAAGCATGACTGCAATGTGCCTGTTTATTGTCCCATACATGTCATATCTGATTCTATTACTGGGCCAGAGGTCAGTTTGTAGTTCACCTCTAATTCAGGACAAATTTTGAGACTCTTACACTCACCTGAACACTAGTTTCCTATTTATAACGCCAGTCAGTTTAAATAACTCATTCACTATTGTTCTTTGTGAGGAATTGCGCTACAGAATTTGAAATAATATATTCAATTCAATTCAGTTTTATTTGCATAGTGCATTAATTGACATTATTGACAAGGTCTATGTGAGTTCATTCATTCATTCATTTTCTGAATCATTCATTCATTCATTCATTCAATTTCTGAACCGCTTAATCCTAAATAGGGTCGCGGGGAGGCTGGCGCCCATCTCAGCCGACTCTGTGCGAGGGCAGAGTACACCCCGAACAGTTCACCAGGCCATCGCAGGGCAGAAATACGCTGACTCTTGACGAAAATCAGCAATGGTTCTTTTACATGCCTGATGAGAGACATGGCCGGCATATGATAACCCAGTTAGCTGCACTAGGGGGACAGCAGTGGAAACCCGTTGAGAGTGGGGTTTGAACCCTCGACCTTGGGATCAGTAATAGAGCACCCTAACACCGGACCACTGTCCCTCTATGTGAGATGTGTTTATTAATTTTTACACTGATTTTTTCATTTTTTAATACTCCCTATATAAGGACTCTGTAATCAGAATTTTTATCCCTGCAAGGGTGTGCGTAACATTTATAAATTCGGGCTTTACATCTTGGAAATATGGTTCTAAGGAAACAAAATGTGCAGTGGTCTGTTCTTGTAAAGCCAGAGCTTTTGCTGGATTACTCCTTTAAAACAAGAAAGACTTGGGAGAACAGGCCCAAGCACATGTGGATGGTCAGACATTCCCTTGAAGCAGGAGCGGCTGTAAAATAATTTATATTTGCTGTTGTTCAGATGTTGTGGGGCAAAAAGAAAATAGATAAACTGCGTTTTATGGTTTTTTGGTGTCCTTTACAACCATTGACATGAAACTCAGTGAGGCATCACAGCCAATCAGTGTTGTGATGCATAACAGCTAATCAGTGTCTGGATACGTACAGACACCGGATGGACGCAATACCACTATGTAAAATTAACGTCATGGTTTCTAAGTTATGGAGCTCTGCTCACGCGAGCCTTTGGCTCTGCTAATATTTTGTATTACCAACTCATTCGTTCATTCATCTCATTCATTCATTTTCTGAACCGCTTAGTCCTAATTAGGGTTGCAGGGAGGCTGGCGCCTATATATTACCAACTATAGCTAAAATAATCACTGCAAAGTCTAATTCCTTATTCATCTACATAACAAGTCACAAGCTAGATTTCTGCACTGGAAAAAACACATCCTCCTGCTCTGAGAGTGCACTCTTCATTCACTGTAGTTGTGTTATATATTGTCCTGTTATTGGCATAATTATGTCATACAAATTTTAAATGCAGGAGAGATTAGTTGGATTTAGACTTCAGGTGTCCTGAAATTTGACATTAAGCTGCACGTCCAAAATCCCAGTCATGTGAGAATTGTAAGACTGTTTGAAGAGTATAAACGTTGCCTTCTCCTTTGCCCCCAAACTGCATGTGCTCAAGACATGATTTACACTAAAGTCATGATTTAAATGCTTTCTGGGTTTAGATATGAAATGTTTTTCCCAAGAAAGGAATTTTACAGCCTGCAGTTGAAAATCAACCACAAGCACTAAAAACCAAGGATTAAAATATAAAAAAATAATTTTCTGACACCATATCCCATTCATTTTAACTTTGCGGCTTGCTTAGAGAGAAGGGAAAATGACAGAACATGGAACATTATTCATGTAACATGTACACTGAGGCTATTTAGAAAGATATGGTGCATATTTTGGGACATAAATAATTTTTATGGGTAAATTTAGACAAAGTTCTAGAATTGTTTTAATAAAAGCAAAGCCATAGTTTTGATCACTGCACCATGTATTAGAAAACTTGATTCTGACATTTGTACTAACTTCCCTTTTCTTCATTTATCATGACTTTATCTATTTATTATAACATGCATACAACTATTATTCTTGTACTACAGATCAATGCCATCACAATTTTCATGAATTATTTACTTATTACTTTACATATTTGAATAAATGAATGAATGAATATTTGTCATCCACATCCTTGTGAATACAAACACAATCTCTACGGCTCTACCAACTACGCCTCACCCTCAACGCCTGCTGTTGGTCAATCACAAGTCATCCCAAGACAAGCCAAACTGTTTTCACTTGGTGGGAGGTTGCTGGTATTCCAGAGATGATAGATTTATTCACCCATAAAAAGTTCAGCAGAGGACTCACTCTGAGTCTGAGTTTTATGACCAACCTCTTCTACATAAATAACATTCACATGGGAATTAGAAATGCCAGCTGGGCTGATTGGAGAGTCGTAACTTCCTGCTACTCACCTACTGACCTTTCCATTATGGATTATAACACAGGAAGATATGAAGCCTTAAAAAAGACCCCATAAACATATTTTCCTTCTTTTCCTTATGGCTGAAAAAAACATTGAAATTGGTGAGATCTTTATTACCTTAAAAAAAAAAAAACAAAAAAAAAAACCTAATAAAACAGGAAAGGCAAGAGCAGGTGCTGGCCGGTTGAGGAAACAATATATTTACTTTTTTGCAGATCGTACCATGTAATCTTTCACTTTCACGCCACCACTTTTCTACAATTAAAAAAATATATAAGACAAAGATTGGGTTTAGCTTTACATAGCTATCTGGAAGCGATCTATATAACATCGATGCATTATTTATATAAAAGTACAGTAGGAGATTTCTACAATTTTAAACCAGCCCCAAAATACAGAATATTTGGTGATATGAACTCTGTGTGGTGTCTTCCTGTCGGCAAACAAATTGGTCATGATACATTGACTCCATACATACATTCATTCATTCATTCATTTTCTAAGCCTCTTAATCCTAATTAGGGTCGCGGGGAGGCTGGTGCCCATCTCAGCAGACTTTGGGCGAAGGTGGGGTACACCCTGAACAGCTTGCCAGACTATTGCAGGGCAACACACGTACAACTATTCACACTCACACCTAGGGGCAATTTTGGATCAGGCAACTGTGCATGTTTTTGGACTGTGGGAAGAAACCGGAGTTCCTGGAGGAAACAAACGCAAGCACGGTGAGAACATACAAACTTCACACAGTGGCGTAGTAGTAAGCACATCCGCCTCACAGCAAGAAGATCTTGGGTTTAAGTCCCGGCCGAGGATGTTTCTGTGTGGAGTTTGTATGTTCTCTCTGTGCTGGCATGGGTTTTCTCCAAGTATTCCAGTGTCCTGTCAAGACATGCACAGCAGGCTAACTGGCTGTTTCCAACTGCCCCTGGATGTGAGTGTGAATGGTTGTGTGTGATAGCCGTGCTGTGCAGTGTCTGTTCAGGGTGTACCCTGCCTTCGCCCAGAGTCGGCTGAGATAGGCTCCAACCTTCTCATAACCACTAGTAGGATTAAGTGGTTCTACAAATGAATAAATGAATGAATTAATGTCATTGGTGCCAGAGGCAAAAGATCAGTGTGTATGGTGATGGGGTGTAGTGGAGCATGATTGTGTGTATATTATGTCCACACAATAATGATTAACAAGTCTGACAGTTTTGCCCATGTAGGGACACACACACACACACACACACACACACACACACACACACTCTCTCTCTCTCTCTCTCTCTCTCTCTCACATGCAAAAAATGAATCAGCATCAATTTCTGTGTGGCTTCTAAAGGATAGGGTCACATTTATGTGTGCAAACAGCATTAATTAGCTGCATTAATAATTATCACAGTGGAAGCACCACACAAGGACATTGCGACAAACATGTATATGCATGTGTGTGTTAATGACTTACCCCTGAATGCAATGGACTAGGGGTCACAGCTGCTGGGTCTCAGAATTCAGTTTAGCTTTTACAAGGTCATGGAGGTGAAGAGTCATGACTCGGATCAAGTACCAAAAACATTCTGCAAATAGTCACTCTCATTTAGCTGTATTTCTTTACCCTTTTTGTCCTATGTCTGTTTAGACACTAAAATTTTAAAACCTATACATAAAAATTCTGATAAATAACCAAATACAGCCGGCTTACTGATGAATGATTCACAGTTGTGTAGATTCTTTTTCTTTTTGGATAAACCACGTTTATGTACTTGTTCATTCATTTATTTTCTAAGCCACTCAATCCTAATTAGGGTCACGGGGAGGCTGGCGCCCATTTCAGCCGACTCTGGGCGAGGGCAGGGTACACCCTGGACAGTTCGCCAGGCCATTGCAGGACTAACACAAAGACAACCATTCACACTTTCACCCACACCTAGAGGCAATTTGGAACAGCCAATTAGTCTACTGTGCATGTTTTTGGACTGTAGGAGGAAACCGGAGTACCCAGAGGAAACCCACGCAAGCACGGGGAGAACATGCCAACTCCACACAGAAACGCCCCGAGCCCAGGAATCGAATCCAGGCCTTCTTGCTGTGTTTTTGGTAACCACTGTGCTGCCTGTTTATGTACTCAGAACTGTGAAATGATATGAGAAGTACAGATAATCAAATAGACGCTACAGCCAAGAGATGCTAAATTGCTGTCAGATGTAATCAATCAATGGTCAGATTCATTTTCACATTGTATTCATATTTAGTGATTATTGCAGGGCCAGCACACACACACACACACACACACACACACACACACACACACACACCAAAGAGCAATTACAAATATCCGATTATCCTAAAGTGCTTGTCTTTGTACTGTGGGACAAAAACAGAGTACTTGGAGGAAACATGGAAACACCACACAGAAACGCACTTAACAGACATGGGGCTCAAATTCAGAACCTTCTTTCCATGAGGCGGAAGTGATAACCACTACACCACTGTGCCGCCCTGAGGATATTAAACATACAATGAAAAACGTTCCTGCTCCGGTGGTTCATATCTGATCTGCTCAATGCCACATCACCTTTCATCTATTTATCTTAATACCCTCAGCAAATATGTAGCATATGCGTTTAATTTCTCTAATGCTCGACTTTTGTGTTGGTTTTGGCTTGGAAGAACTATTAGGAAGTTTGTTAGTTATATGATAGGAGATGGCCAGTGAGATGTTTGACTGGAAGGCTTGTAGCATGTTTTTATTGTAAAAATTAGCAGTGAAATCAGCGAATATCAGACATCAGTGAGCTACTCCTGCAGCTGACCTGAAACACTGACGGGCTCACTTTCTTTTTGGGCAAGTTCAGTAACCTCTGTCTAGTCAATTCTTTACTTTCTTAAGATCTGTCTTCACCAGTGTGAGATCAAGTGGTACTGGAGACACTTGTGCATGTTTACGAGTTGTTCTTTAATGTATGTAATTTTTAATCATCTTAACATCTCCACAAGTGCATGTAATTATGTTGCTAAAAGCTCCTTTGACAAATTCTGCATTCAGCTGATGGGTCCAGCGTGTAACTCTGTTCAATCTATCCAATAAGTTTCTCATTCAAATAATTTATGAACACAAATATGTCAATCAGCTGGAAAACAATTATACAAACCCTGAAAAACTTGTGACACCCCAATTCAGATTTTATGCCTTATTTGAATGAGAGTTCTGTATGTACTGGATTTTTCCAAGATTCAGTATTCAATTAAATAGTTGTTTTATTCATTTAATTTATATTTAAGCTTAATTCCTCAGAGAAACTTTGCCAGTAAGACACCTTCCTGAGATGAGTGTAACATGGAAAAGTCTAATTTCCTTTAAGTTAGAATAAAATATGCATCATAATCTAAAGAACATTCAAGATTCAAATAGCTTATGCATAATGTAGGGAGTCACACAGGAAAACATTCAGAGCTTGTCCTGTCCTTAAAACATGAACACATATTCTGTTATATAAACATAGATATACAGTAATATATAATGGGTCTTCATACAAGCTGTAAAGAAAACAAAAAAAAGAATAAAAATGTATACACATACAGGAGGAAAGGAAACTACTACTAGGGCATTTCTACCCAAATAAATACAACCACATGATAATCACAAAAGAAAACAGGTGACATCATCCTGAATAGAGGTCAAACCTGAGCAAGGTTAAAAGAGACTGCCTCCCTGTCCCCTGCTAGTGTGCGCTTGATATGATAAGGTCACATCCAGTTCACTGTGTAGCTGGGTTTTCAACATGACCAGACCTAAGGGAGTCTCTGGAACACAGGTTTGTGGGGAAGGATTGTAAATAAACAGCTCTTAATGTAAAGACGTCTGAAATGAAACATTCTATAGAGAGAAGGTTAAATCTGATTTTTTTTCCACCCAAGATCACAAATTTCAAGACAGTACACCCTGGATAGGACACCAGTATATTGCAGAGCACACACACACACACACACACACACACACACACACACACACACACACACATACACATACACACATACACACATACACACACCTTGGGGCAATTAGTGTCTACCTACGAGAATTTTTTAAAGAGCACGACAGAGGAAACCCACATAGACACATAGAGAACTTGTGAAACATGAACAGCATGTGAACAAATCATAAGTTTATTAGCTAGCCCACCCGGCATGTAAATGCTCCAGTGTGCTGCCTAGTCTCATGTTTGGGTTGTTCTGAAGGCTAGCTGACTATGTGGTACGGTAGCTAATATAATATGAAAGCATATGGCAAACAAGCTAGCTAATACAAACTTATAGTACAAATTGATTTTGATAATTGTTTATTATTCTCTTCTAACAAGGTTTTAATAGTAGGATATCATGTACCCTTTATAAAATGTGGGTAGGTGGGTGTTGAAAGTTTTGACTGCGGGATATAGGGCTCTATTCTTGCACTGCATGTAAAGTTTTTGGCTAGCAGCTCAATTTTCTGTCAATGTGTTAAACTCCGAACTGAAGCATGTAGTAAGCAGGGGGAGTTAATGACAGATTCCCCCAGCAAACAGATTGCACCTCGGTGCATTGAGGTACATCACATCACCATGGAATGTGTTAAAGTTGAACCTAGCCACATGCCAAATGAAAACCTTAGTTTTGCAAAAGACAACAGTGTTGAATGTACCCGCCCCCAAAGGCAACAATGAATTAAAACACACAATTCGCCTTATCCAGACACCCTGGCTAGTAACCTGTAAAGGTTTTGAGATTGTATAAAAGCTTTCATAACAATAAATTCTTTTTTTATTTCATTTTTTAAAAACTTTCTGTGTAAATGGAATCTCATATTTTACATTATGTTTTATATTAAAACATTTGATTAATTCTACCTTTTTCCTAGACAAACTCTGACTCTAACTTAATCATTTAAAAGTGGAATCTGCTTCCATGCCTCAACAGAATTCTTCCTTAAAAGACTCACAGCCACATTGGGGATATCAAGCTCAGCAACACCATATACGAATGACTGATGGAGCGAACACGCACGTTCACTGACCTTTCGAGTGGCACCAACTGGCATATATAATGTCAGATCCTTGTTGTTGTATAACAGGACCTAACGTTAGGTTACGTTATGTTACCTGAATGACATGTTTACGCTAATACTACAAATAACATTACAACTGTCATGACATTAGTTACTCTGTCATTAGTGGAGGAATATGAATTTAAAAACCTACCTCTTCTGAGTCGTCGGTCATACACGTGCTCTGTTTAAATTGAATATGATGCTGAACTTCTAATTATATCCCAGCGATAGACCTATTGGAAAGTTCCTATCTATGTAAACTTAACGACTATCATAAGTACAATTTCCACAAGCTTTCAAATGTCTAGTAATAATAAAATGAACAATATATAGCTCAGGCAAAAGGTAATAATTTGTTGTGGACTGTAAACAGACAAGCACACACAATTTCCAGTGTAACAAAAACCGGCGTGTCGCAGTACCCTCCGTGTTGCTCACGCGAAAGAAAACCATAGACAAACCAAGATACACAAAGGCAGGAAAAAAAAAACCAAAAAAAAAAAAACAGCATAGTAGATGGAGTAACATATGCTAACCCACACAGACTATGTTTCTTAGACATATCACTTTAGTCAGAACAAAGTCTATTCAATTAACATTCAACACAATTAAACTTAGAGTAATGTCATGTATAAACCATGTAAGACTGGAGATTTTTGCCAGACATTTTGACTGAGATTACATACCGGAGCATCCACTTGTTCGCTTAGGGCTGAACAATTATTTATTAAAATTCAATTACAGCAGAACAGTATAAAATAATCCACACATGCAGATGAAGGGTAGCTGAGGACACAGAGGAAGAACAGACAGTTCAGGATCATATGCAACAAATGATCAGGCATGACATGCAGACAGTAAACTTTCATCCCCATTGCAGTGACTGATGACCTGCTCTCCTGCTGTGCACCACAATCTATAATACACTTTACAAAAGCACGGCATGCCCAAACCGTCACGCTTAACATGAGACAGCGGGACCACCCTAGTGCTCAGAGGACCGACACAGGAGTCACATAGCCAAAGCTGAAACCAGATATGACACATTCATTGCTACTGACAATGGAACTTTCACGGGTTGAAGACCTGGAGTAGACAGTTCACCATCCTGGGAGTAACTGGCGTATGGTTTCACTTCATCGCTGCATTATTCAACAAGGGATAAAGCAGAACTTGAGCTCTGGCATAGTCTACGCACTAAGAAAAAAATAGGAAAACATTTATTTTATTTATCTGTTTAACATGCAGTTCACAAAACCATAGCGATTTATGTGAGAATGTTTCATAATGTTTATTTTTGAGGTCTACCACAGCCAGGCATCTATATCTCTTAAAGACCCTCAAAGGCTTTTTCCACAAAATGTCAGTGGATCAGCAAGATCAGGGCAGAAAAAACTGAGCTCATCCATCCAAAAGTAATCCCTTTACTAAACCACGGGGCTGTAAATGGCGCCCAATAACAGATCAATTGGGATATGTGTCCCCCCCAAAGAAACATATAATGCTTTTATCATCATAAGCCACAAGATTGTTCATCATACATGATCTCTCTTTAAAAGCTCAAACACAATTCAAACCAAGAGAAGAAAGGAACCTAAAACACCCAGAAAGAAATAAAAAGAATGATCAAAGGTAAGAAGAGAAAGAAAAGAAACTTTCTTTGAACAAGAATAATAAGCATAAAAAAATAACACGGCTAAAATATCCAAAGTGTGTTAAATGAGGCAAAATAAAGCTCTGAGTAAAGTATGAAATATTTTACTAGTTTGGTGAGTGGGAAGACTTAAAATAAAATAAAGCATCTAATGTACATCATTAACAACACAAAAATGCTAAGCAAATCGAGCTGTTTATAAATGAGAGCAACAACAATCATTAAAAATTAGGAAACCATCCTCATTTATTCATCCATTAAGCCTCTTTATCCTAATTAGGGTCGCAGGGAGGCTGGTGCCCATCTCAGCCGACTCTGGACAAGGGCGGGGAACACCCTGGACAGCTTGATAGGCCATCGCAGGGGGAAACCATCTTATAAAATTAAATATTAACTTCATCTTTGGTAAAATTCTAAAGTTACCATCATGTAATATACCTGATGTGACCTGATGTGAGCAGTTACCAAGACTTTACGTTAATTACAGTAAAATATCTGGAAGTTTACATTTTTATCCTAGATATGTAAGCAGTTGGAAAAGGTTTCAGCTCAGTTTCACTCTGCTTTAATGAACACTGACATCTAGTGTTCAGGTGGGAGATCTGTGGGATTTTCTTTTCTGAGCATCTTCTTTAAAAAAGAAAAGAAAAAAATAAATAAATAAACAGAGCAATGACACAAGGTATAACCGAACCATGTCACAAGAAAACCAGGCAGAAATAATTAGAAGTGCATAAATGAGATCTTTGTGTTTGTGTGTGTGTTTAGTTTAATTCTACTGATATAGAGGAGTTTAAAGTGAGGTCCTGGACTAAACATAATGCTCTAGTGTCAAATTTGATTTGGCAGGGGTATACAATTCCATATATATATATATGTGTGAATTCATTCATTCTTTCATTTTCTAAGCTGCTAATTAGGGTCACGGGGAAGCTGGCGCCCATCTCAGCCGACTCTGAGCGAAGGCGAGATATACCATGAACAGCTCGCCAAACCATTGCAGAGCCAACACACATACAACCATTCACACTCACATTCACACCTAGGGGTGATTTAAAACAGCCAATCAGCCTACTATGCTTGTTTTTGGACTGTGGGAGGAAACCGGAGTATCCGGAGGAAACTCACGCAAGCACAGGGAGAACATGCAAATTCCACACAGAAATGCCCGAGTTTGGGAATCAAACCCAGGCCTTCTTGCTGTGAGGCAAACATGCTAAGCACTGCGCCACAATGCCGCCTAAGTATATATAATGTAATATACATCACTCACTCACTAATTCATTTATTCTCCTATGGTTGTGCCTATCTCAGCCTACACTGGGCGCAGGCAGCGTACACCCTGAACAACTTGCCAGACCATTGCAGTATATATAAAATATAAGAAATATATATATTTTTTTCTTTCTTATTTTATCTGACTAGGGGTAATAAAAAAACATTGAATTTTTAAATATCATACAGAATGTATAATTGCTAGCAGTAATGTATCCATGCATCCAAGTCCATCACATGCCTTTACTAGAAGCCGTTACTATGTGGAGTTTTCATGTTATACCTGTGCTTGTGTGGGTTTCCTCTGGGTACTTCGGTTTCCTTCCACAGTGCAAAGACATGTTCATTAGGCTAATTAGCTGCTCCAGGTTGACACTAGATGTGAGTATGAACGGTTCGGTGTGTTGACCTACAATGAACTGCTAATGTTCAGGGTGAACCCCATCTTTGCCCAGATTTGGCTCAGATAGGCTCCAGCCTCTCTGCGACTCTAGTAGGATTAAGACTTAGCAAATGGATGGATAGATGGATGGATAGTTTGCCAAATATAGTTAGAACAAGTTACGTAAATAATGGCTGATGCACTTCAGATTGTCAGCCATGGCCCAAAATATACATTTATCCCAATATATATACTATGAAACCCTATATACAATTATATGAACCCGTGTAAAATAACACAGCTTCTTCTATTTGTTACTTATAACTAACTCTAATTCATGCAGCATTGTCAACCCATATGTATCTGCTGTCTATCAAACACAACTAAAATAAATAAATACTCCTGAACTATGACTGGATAGTATCTAATTCTCACAGATTATCCATCAGTCAAACCCTATAAATTGCAAGAGTGTTTTTAAGTTCAGACACCAAATTCCTTGAGCAGGTTGAGGCATACTCAAAGTACAATGTGTGGGTAGTTTTAATAAAAATGTGGGGAAAAATACAGTAAAGGTAATCTTCTAACATAAGAGTGTGTAAGTGCTTTTATAGGGATGTTTCAATAATGTAACAGAGCTGTCCATAAGCTTTTTGTGAGTTGTTTTTCTTTTCTGTTTCAGATTACTGAATGCGCCAATGATTTCAAAGCTCAAGTGATTTTCTTTGAAAGAATCAGTAGAAACACTGGAAAACTCCTTTTGTTTGCCAAAATTAATCACTGACAGTGATATCAATAGGTCTAACTCTAGTCGGAATCTGGACCCAAATACAATTTAATCTGGACCAAAATCTAAATCTGCACGCTACACTGTGTGCACAATTATTAGGCAAGTTGTATTTTTTGAGGATTATTGTTATTGTACAACTATACAGTGCTCTTGGTCAATCCAAAATGTTAACAAACCCTCAAACCTGAACATTTAAGTA
>JAQMYF010000010.1:7051594-7065676 GCA_030014195.1 Neosilurus mollespiculum | reverse complement strand
ATGTTGTTTCGTTTCACTATGTACTGCGTCAGCTATATGTGGTTAAAATGACAATAAAGCTTCTTGAACTTGAACTTTCCTCATATATTAGGTTCCATCAGAGCAGCTGCACTAGCATTGCTATGGCAGTGGTACAGTACAATAGCTAGTCAACCAGGCAATTGGCATTAGTAAGCTAGTTCATGGAGGTATTTTAAGAATAATGAGTATTTATTTTTATATGAGTAAAAATTACATTTTCAAAATTGTCCGATACCAAGAACACCCCCCCCACACACACTTTCTAGGTATATGCTATGCTACTACACTACAAAACATTTTTAAAAAAGTGTTTAAATAGTTTAATAAAACATTCAAATATTTAATTCTCATTACCAATTTCTAAAGTTGATTTCATACTCCAGTAATAAAATTATTCGCAAAATTATTAACAATTGGTGATTCAATAAATGATTACAACAATTAAAGATACGATAATTAAACGACTATTAAGGTTTTAAACCTTTGTCTAAAAACCTTTTATACAAACACAAAAATGTTTACCATAACCAAACCTTTAAGAGAAAACTACAGAAACAATGCATAAATATAAATGTGATGTGTTCATTTACATAGTCCTTCGGCAGTAAAGCAAAAGATCAAGAAACATGAGCAGCAAGCTTAAAATACATTTTTTACAGTGTCAGTTTCCAAGGAATACATGCACCATAATCTCTGACCTCTGCATTTTTCATAATGCAATCCCAAGTAGGGCAGATTACTCAGTCCTCTATAAATGTCTCCACAGCAGGCACTGTGACCCAGGGAAGTGATAAATCTGCCCCTAACCTGCTTTCATCCATGTGTAGGAGACGAATGATTGAGTGAAGTGGTAAAAGATGAGCAAGATCTGCGTTGGCTGTTCTCTTGAAGCTTAGCAGGTCACCAGTTTCAACAGGAAAAAAAATCTTTTTTTTTTTAACCAAAAGAAAAAGCTGCCAATAAGGAAAAGTGATTTGTTTTAATTAAACTATATGCCAGGTGAGCAAGAAACATGCAGTAATGCATTTCTTTAATTACTTTAGACCACCCAGCACCATCATTGTGCACAAGACATGTCCAATTTTTCACTTTCAATTTTTCCACAAAGTATTGTTGCTGAAATATCTCACTTAGCTGCCAATTTTCATATTCTCATGGGTCACCATTTGAGTACACTTAATATAAGGGTGATACCTCTGTCAGAAAAAGAATATACACATATTACATTTTGGCAGAAAAAAGTTGTACTGTGACTTCGTGCCGACAGCATGTTTTCTCAATGCAGCATTTTCTTTAATCTACATGCTCACCTGATACACCTTCAAAAATCCAAGACCAAGAGCCAAACCACTAAGTAAGACCACCAGGCAGAAATTTGTCAGAAATTCGCATGCTTGAGCTCCCATTATCCCATGAAACAAGCTGAAAAATGCTAATTGAGATTCAGATGTAACCCAGGAGAGAGTAAGGTTTTGTTTAAGAACATAACTCTTATTTTGTGCAGCAAGCATGATTTTCAGCTTGGAAGCACATCAGGTTATTTTTCAATTTTGCGGTTGAGAGATGAGAACATTCGCTGACTGAGAGGTAGCACTTTATGCACTGTGCTAGCTGAAATCTCAGCATTGCTGCTGGTGAGTTTGTGTGGCCCGATTATGCACACTCTGCATGGACTTCATTTGTTTCTGTTTATGCTCTGTGAAGCCACTGAATAGTTCCAGTAAACGCTTACTGCAGAAGCAGAGGAACTGACCTTCGTTCCAAAGGGGTGCAACATGATTCCATGCACAGTAAGTAACTCTGAAAGCCAGACTCGGTAACTTAACATCCTCCCTTCTTGAAACGAGGCTTTGAATTCAAGTAGCAGACAAGCTCCTCCGGGAAAGCTCCACAAATGAATATAGTGAGCAGACACCACGAAGAGAACTTCACAAACTGAAGTTAAAAGCAAAAGGGTCATTCTCGAACTACTTTTGTTCTTTTGGAACTATAATTTCTTTTGGAACTTTTTTCTATTATTGTCTCATCTAAAGGAGCTGTCTGATCCCCTCTACTAGAGTCTGACACTAAATCACTCTCACTCAATGCTAAAAACAGTATATGCCTAAAAGTTTAGTCATCTCCAGAATTATTGGCAACCATATTAAATATCTGACATTAATTTGAAGAAAATTTATTCGAAAAATATATTTTATAAAATTAACACAACCTCCAGTTGGGAAGGAAATGTCAGTTTTTGCTACTGAATTGTGAGTGGCACTGAAAATAACTGGTACTGAAAATGTAAGTGAAACTTGTTCTCATTTAAATTTTTTAGTTCACCTGAAAATTCTACTACCGGCAATTTATATCTTATTATGTACAATTTACTTTACTTTACGGTCTGTAAAGATTGCATGGTGAAGTAGTGGTGGCACTCTTGCCTTACAGCAAGAAGGTGTTGGGTTGAAGCCCCATGGTTGGTGATGGAGTTATTGTGTGGAGTTTGCATATGCTCAGCTGTGCTTGTGTTGAATCCCTCCAGGTGCTCTGGTTTCCTCCTACAGTCAAAAGACTGGCATATATTGCCAAATGGCCCTAGATTTAGGCCCTAGGCCTAAATTGCCACTTGATGTGAATGTAAGTGGAAATGGATGTTTGTCCAAAGGAATAGCTTCTGCAGATTGCCTGCAACCCCCTTAGGTTTAAAACTTACACTACAACAAACCATGACCATGTCCCAGTGCCTTCAATGGTGCGTAATGGGGTAGATAGATTGATAGATAGATGTGGTCTCTTCAATAAAAATTGCACACTCTTAGAAGGTGCAACTCTTTTTTTTGTTGTTGAAATTTTATAGCCCTTTACATTGGACTTTTTTCACAGACAGATTTTGATTAATCAACTACAGAATAATGTACACATTGTTAAGGAAAAGAAACGTGTGAGACCACCCCTCTCTCAATTGCACAATTGGTTGTGCCCGGCCCTGGCGGCTTTCTATGAAACACTGCTCTGACCAGCTCTGACTGACACTGTCACAGCCAGGCTAGAGGAAGGTCTGATAAAGATCATGGCGGGAGTACCGTTAGCAGCTAAAAAGCGAAAAAAGCAGGACCAGCTGGCAGACATTGGAGTGTTTTTTCAGACAGTTAGCAAGTAAATACCTAAATAATAGTGCTGTTGCCAATGTGAATGCGCAATTTTTTTAATTAATGTGAAAATATGTATCGTGTGAAGTGACTCAGTTCACTCAGCAAAGCTAGAGTGAAGGTGCTTCCGTAGAGGCGAACTACGTTTGTGTAAACCAAAGCGCCCCTCCTGCACTCGCACAATCACAGACCTAATGAGAACAGGAGGAGGACGAGAGTAGGAGGATTTGGATGGAGAGTTTAGTTGTTATTGTGTTGCGAATAAAATTATATGAGAGATAATCTATGTGTGATTGACAGTTAAATAGTTAAACATTCATCTGACATATAGGCTTGTGTGGGTTAAAGCAAATAACATTAGCATCAAATGAAAATGGTCAACAGGGTCAGTTCTTCTGGTACAGTAATGATATCTGGTCACAATGCAGGCAGCACAGAAAGACAGTGAGAGAGAGACAGATGCTGTAGGGAGACGCCAGACACAGACATGCCTTAAAGAGTCAATGTCTGATCAGGTAAGACATTGGAATGGGAACGGTATCTGCAGAGTTCTCATTTGGACCCCGCAATGTCTAAACTATGGTTATGCTCTTGGC
The DNA here is from genome assembly GCA_030014195.1 of Neosilurus mollespiculum. Classification (NCBI taxonomy): domain Eukaryota; kingdom Metazoa; phylum Chordata; class Actinopteri; order Siluriformes; family Plotosidae; genus Neosilurus; species Neosilurus mollespiculum. The sequence continues at coordinate 7,061,928 of JAQMYF010000010.1, read as the reverse complement.
CGTATACAACTAAAATCAAACAACCTATGTTTGATCTAACAGGTTTATGTACTCAGTCCAATTTCTCCATATCCTATAGAGCTTTTCTTCTTGCACACTGAGGGAAAATGTCAACTTTTCCATAGTGTAGATCTTTTGTACAATGTCAATCCATCCCTCAGTTGTAGGTGGGTCTACAATGAACCATTTTCATATATTTTTTACTTGTTAACAACAATATAGCTAGGTCTTTTCGATAAATTACTCGTCCCGATTGTCCTAACACAAGTCATTACCACAATAAACCAATAAAAATTCCTTTAAAAAACCTCTTCGTTTTTTAAAAAACAAACTTTTTCGTATCCCCAGCAATATCATGAAAGCTGGCTTGGGTTCGACTTGTTCATCTCTGCTTAGTTCATGTTCTTTCAGATAAGCATAGATAATCAACTATATCTAAATATACACCTCCGACTTGTTTGGTGCTTGAGGGTCACATATGACGGAAAACAGACTTGTCTGCTGAACCCAATTAAGGCATTTTCATCTATGTTAGGATTTGAACAGAAAAATCCCTTGCTTCTTTTCCAGTCTTAAAAGTTAGGGCGTTTTTTTGTAATACTTAGTGTGACATTAAAAAAACACAACAGTTCTCAACAAATTGCTAAAATAGTTCTATTTGGAAAGAATTAGGTTGATTCACCAAGGTCAATGATCTAACATGTCATACCCTAAAATTAAGATTGCTGGAATATAAAAGGGATCTAGGAGCCATGTCTCTATACTCCAGATTAAAACAGAGCATTAGGGATGGAAGCCTCATTCACATTAGGGAATTACCATGAGTGACAAAATAGATGTTATTTACCTCTTTATTCTACACTTTGTATTAAACAGCAGCAATTTATTAAATGTCTTTTCAACAAAAATCGAAAAATTAAAAGAGCAGTTAAAACTTGCAATATGTCTGACTATTTTAAGGAATTTACTTTTATATATTTAAACTATTTGTGTTTTTATTCAAAATTAATTTTTAATTGCTTAATTATATTATTGTATGCCACATTTTTGTGTGAATGATTTAATATTTGTAATTATTGGTACATATCATATATCAACGATAATCATAAGTATTAATTAATTCACACAAAGAGTTTATATATTAATACAATTAAGCAGAAAAACAATTACATAAACAATGAAAGTAATATTTTTATAAACATTAAAGTTATTCAGTGCATTAATGAATCACTAATATAATGATACATATTGATATGATTATATAGTCATAATAATGACAGTTTGTATTCATAAATCTTTAATTTTATTAGTTATTTTATTAATATATATGCAGTTTACGTGAAGTTATGCACTTTAAGTGAAGTATTATTCAGCATTGCATAGCTTATAAATTGCACTGATCAATTTATCTGCACCTCCTTTACATCATGATTCTGTTAAATGTTATCATCAATTAAGTATAAACTATAATACTATATAATCACATTAGATTAGTCTGAAATTCTGTAATTAAAATTAAATCCTTTCATATGGATTTACATGATACTGTCATTAGTCAATCTGCTGAAGAATCTTCGCAGAAGACAAGTCGAGCTGATGCGCACTGTGCATGGACGTTCGGTTAAAAAAAGCAGTTCTCGCTGACAAAAAGTTCTGAGGGAGCAGATCTAGTTGCCGATATCAAGCAAGGGTCATGGAGGCAGGAAAAATAAAAGCATGTCCTTGCAGAAAAATAGCATGTACATAACAGGGCATGGCATACAAAAAACAGGCATGGCACATGGCGCTGCGCCATGCTAAAACAATCTGGCTGGAACACTGAGAAGAAGTAGAAGTAGAAGTGGTAGTAGTAGTAGTGGTAGTAGTTAATTAAATCATCATCATTATGGTTTCATCAAATTGTTTTTTGTGTCATAACATTAGTTTGAGTTCTTGCTTTAAACTCATCATATAGTGGTCTGTGATGGTGACCAAAAAGATTTGTTGTGTTACCTTGTGTTGTGGCAACAACGGCAAGGCACTGTCAGCGCAGTATGGCCTTTTGGTCTACATAATTTTTTTTATATCTAAAATATTTCCAGATTTTGGATGTTGAACTTCTTTTGAAGACTAAGTCTCTCTGTGTCTTGTTTATCGCTCATCTTCAGCATGGTGTGTGAGAGACAGCATGTGTATGGGGGGAGAGGCTTACTGTGAGATGACTGCTCAGAGAGTGAGAGAGAGAGAGAGAGCAGAGCAGAGCAAGGAGTTGGTTCAGACATGCTCTTCTGAAGCAAAACAAAAGTTGACATGTTCTAAAAAAAAAGAGAAAACATCGCGTGACCTACGATGTGACTATTACACCTGCGCACATTGCAATGACAATGCATACATGTATGCATGTCTGTAGACTGTGGGAGAAAACCAGGGTACCCGGAGAAAACCCAAGCAAGCACGGGAAAACATGTAAACTCCACACAAAAACGCCCTCGTCAAGCCCAGGACCTTCTTACTATGAGGCCATAATACTATAATGCGAACCACTGTGACACCGTGTCTCTCACCAAGGAAATTCTAGATCATTTTCAGCCACTCTGAGAGTGGTCAATCAACAAAGGTCACTCCAAGAGAAAGGCATGTGATAATGTGTGAAACCAGGGTAACATTTAAGTAACTAAAGGCTTCTCTCACTAACATTAATGTTTATAAGCCCACCATCAGGTAAATCTTGAACAATAGTAGTGTACATTTCAGGGATGTAAGGCGAAAGGCTTTATTAGAATGACTTCTATCCTTTATTAGGGTAATGGGGAAGTTGGACCCATCCAAGCTGACTCCAGGTGAAGGCAGGGTACACCCTGAACAGCTCACCATACCATCCAAGTCTCATCAAAGACACACAACCATTTACACTCACATTCACAATCAGGCACAGTACATCCCTAATGTGCATGTCTTTGGACTGTGGGAAGAAACCCACACGAGCACAGGGAGAACATGCAAACTCCACACAGAAATGGCCTCACTTGGCACAGGACTCGAACCCAAGACGTTCTAGCTGTGAGGTGGAAGAACAAACCACTATGTCACCATGCTGCTGCCCTTGTATATTTATCTACTCACTAACTTATAAAAAAAAATTCTTACATGAGAGGTGAATATTTTTTTGTGGTAAACTTTTACCAAACTGTTTTACATATTTACAGTGAACATCTCTGGTTTGTGGAGACTAATTACATAGTGGGATCTTGATCAGCTCCATGCCAGCACCCATGATGCTCTGGGGTTAGACCACATAAAGCACCAAACACACACACACCACAAATGAAACATAACATTATAGGCCCCAAACGTCAGAGCCCCAAACGCCTGAGCATTTCCAACAACACACACTGATTTCCAACTTACTTCACAGTATTCAGAACTTCTCTGCAGCTGCGCTACAAAGACCCTTGCTTGCAATGAGCCACACATGTTCAGACCAAGCTAAATAGTATCCAGATCAAATCAAGCAAAGAAATAATGCTTGGCCAAGTTAGAGCCTAAACAGAGCTACCAGCTGCTCCTGAATAATTCATTCATGTTTTCAGCTCAGTTTTCAACAAGGACACACAAAGTCACTGATGCAAATGATGCACCACGGTACAATATTATCTGTAATCCTTCCTGTATGATCCAATTTTTTTATTTAAATATCATCATATTTACTGCATGAAAGCATACACAAAACTTCATGTTCTGTCTGTGTTGACATAAGTGATTCACATCTGGTATAAACTGCAATTCAATATTTACTGTTTGAGTGGAGATGTTCACCAACTTATCCTGGTAAGGATTGCAGTGGATCCAGTGCCTGTGCCGGAACAGTGGGTGTGCGGCAGGATTACACAGTTCCATTTATTTTGGACATTGCATACAGTTCAGATATTGCAACAGTATGGGTTCTCCATTCTTCGCTTCATCCTCAGTGACAGCCAGTTTTAAAATCAGTGCATTTATTTCCACACAATCCTGAAAAGTAGATATTTAGTTTGTTTCCTTTTTATGACGAGATTAAAAATGCCAAGCTTTTTGTATTCTTTGGTGTGGTTTAAGCCAATCAGCCATAACATTATAAACATTACGACTTCTGACAGTTGAGGTTAATAACACTGATTATCTTTTTATAGTAATACCTTCCTAGGAGTGAGATGTATTAGGCAGAAAGTGAACAGTTAGTAGTTGAAATTGATGTGATGGAAGCAGAAAAAATGAGCAAGGTGACTTTGATGACTAAACTACTGTGTCTATTGATCTCCAAAAACAGCTGGTCTTGTGGGGTTTTCCTGGTATGCAGTGGTAAGTACTTACCAAAGGTGGTCCAAGAAAGGACAACCAGTGAACTGACAAGAGCATCATGAGTGCCGGAGGCTAGTATATCTGGTCTGATCCCACAGAAGTGCTGCTGTAGCACAAACTGCTGAAACTGTTAGTGCTTGCTATGATAGAAAGGTGTCAGAAAACACATTGCATTGCCATGTGCAATACATTTCAGCTTGCTGTGTCTGGGGTTGATGTTTGCTGTGATTGGCCGGTTGGGCAAAGAGATTGTGTAGGTCAGCGAGCAGGTGGCATTCCTGGCCACTGAGAAATCTTCAGGTACTTCCAATGGCCAGTTCAGGCTTGCCTGTAACACATGCTTCCAATGGCAACATGTTACAACTTTTAATAAAGTGCTAAATCAGGCATTGGATTGGACAGCATTACAGTTCAGGAGCTTTACCTAAAACACACTTGACACATTTGGGAACTGGCACTATACAGCAAATGAAACATTACTGACATTCGGCTACATAGACTTTGATAAACAGTGCTAAAACATTTATCATGTACAACTGCAGCGTTTGGTTAGAAAGACCAAGCAGAGAAAGTGAAAAAAAAAAATCCTATTGTGGTCTTTAATACTTGACCATTCATCCAGAAAGCAGCACAAAGCCAAAGCTTGTCATTGCTTACAGACTGAAATGAGGGGTGTGCAGAGTGCCAAGAAGGTAGAAGTGTGAGCTGGCCAAGGTAATGCTCATTAAAGTGAAAACAATTAGAGCAACAGTGCTTCGGTTTTACACACTACCATGATCAGGGCTTCCTGTGAAATATTACCTAAGGAAATGAAAGGTCTTCTGGTGCGGATATAACAGATAGGGAGGGAAATTTGCTTGGCATTACCCATGTAGCATTGCTCATGGGTATAACAGAGAAGCAGCTTTTCATTATATAAATACCAGAATGAGAACCCATATTAAAACAGATGCGGTTAAGTAACATACGATGGCCGTATCATGCTTTGCCTGATATAGTACATCACCAAAGTGCATTTGAATTCTCTCTGTAATACAAATGATTTATGGGTTCAAACTAATTTGCTTGTTGTAATATATTATTGTTTCTGTAGTAAGAGCTCATTTGTAGGGACTTCCATGTGTACAATCATCTTCTCTGATCCACATAATTTCAGGCTAATGATAAACAAATACAAAAATGTGTTTTTCAGCAAAAAAAGGTGAATCTTTTGGTAAACAAACATTTATTTGACATTTGGTCTTGGATGCCAGTGCTTTGCTCCTGTTGCTTTTTAAAGTTTCCATTACCTTCAGAGCCCTGTCCTGCTTCAATCCTCCCATACAAGTGTTTTTGATGGTGCTTAAAAATTCAATCAATTCCAACTTACTTCACAGTATTCAGAACTTCTCTGCAGCTGCGCTACAAAGACCCTTGCTTGCAATGAGCCACACATGTTCAGGACAGGGCTCTGAAGGCTAGAGCCTCTCTCAACTGACTCTGGGCAAAAGCAGGGTATACACTGAACAGCTTACAAGTCGAAGGGCCAGGACACCACCTATCGCAGGGCCAAACCAATTCACACTCACACGTAGGGGCAATCTGGAGCAGCCAGTTTAGGTGCAAGGCAGTTTGTGCAAGTTTTCGTTAAGGACTGGAACTAGCAAAAACCAGCACTTGGTGGCAAAAATCAAGATTTCAATTTTTATACCATTTGGAAAGATCAACTTATAAGTTTTTAATTTCATACCTAGTTCATAAATATTGGACAATATTTGGCAGAGTTAAGATAATTTTAACTTTGGCTGACGCATCATATGGAAACTAAGAAAAACAGGTTGACTAACGGTGTTGTTCTCATTTCTTTCGACAAGTATCTACGAACTCCATATTACTGGTTTCATCCATATACTCCTGTCACATTGAGTCCCTCTTCTTGAAGCCTTTGTTACTGTAATTACATTTAAAACGACTTGGTGACCTAACCAAGCATAAGATTGATCTTTTCTGCCCAGAGTAACGAAACTATATCCTTCTTGCATGTTAAGTGCTAATGACTATGCCACTTTCTACAGCATTACATTATTACACTTAACGGTTACCAGTGGAACATGGATAAAATGAATAAATTATCAAGCATAATCATTAGCAGATAACATGAGTGCCGTGTCGTGCTTTAATCCTCACGAATCTTTTTCACAGTGCTTAATAATTAACCCTACTAGGGTCATAGGGAGGCTGGAGCATATCTCACATGACTCTGAGCAAGGTGGGTTAAACCCTGAACAGCTCACCATTCCATCACAGGGCCAACACAGACACAACCTGGAACATCCAATTAGCCTAATGTGCATGTCTTTGGACTGTGGGAGGAAACCAGAGTATCCACTCAAGCACAGGAAAACCATGCAAACTCCACACAGAACCAACATTGCCAAGCCCGGGGCTTGAACCCAGGACCTGATGCTGTGAGGCAGACATGCTAACCACTATCCCACCATGCTGCTCCTGCTTAAAAATTCTGTTTGGAAACTGGTATCCAACTGATACTCACTGCACATTATAAAAACATCATAAAAACATGTTTATAATAAAGCGCCGATTGTATCACAAATAACAGTGATTGCAGTACTCTAGAAACATAAGGTGTTTTCTGAATAAAACATAACAGAGTATTGTTGTTTTGGTTTAATGCCTGGACATTTTACAATCAGAGTTATACGTTTATACAGAAGTTTAAAGAAAGCAAGGCGGTTTATGTTTTTCCTCCCTGGGGAGCCTTCCCTCCCATCATAAACATTTCATAGCTACAGCCAGAGGATGTCCTTTTTACTCTGGTGATACTGTGCCACCCAATTCAACCTGCAGGGTTTCAGCAGAGCATGAAGGATGTGTGTGGGTTGTGTAGCTTCAGTGATGGTACATTCAGCTAATAAAACTCGGAATATCCAGCAGAGTCCCCGGTGTACATGAGCAACATGCCACATACACAGGAAATAAAAGAGAGAAAGAAAGTAGAAGTTAAACAACATTGCTAACACCAAGTGATCCACTAAAGTACAGTAGAGTATTGTGACTTAAAGACTTTTTTAATTTTAAAAAGTCAGTTCCTTGTAATTATTTCTCCATTAATCCACTTGTGCCAACAACATTCCCTACCAAATGTCATTAATGTCCTACTTGACCCAGATAGCCAATGAAAATGTTTTCGCTCTCCAAGATCACTTCCTCTGTGTCAAACCAGTGTAACATGCCAAGGTCGCACAGGCTGCTAGGCTCCTCTATAGCTCTACAATCCAAAAACAAGCCCATGAATCAAGACACTGAATACTTCTGGAGCTGCAAACTATGTTCAAGGCAACAGCTAATTTCTCTGGCACTACAGTTAAACTAATAATTGTTTAAGGGTTTGAGGACTTGAGGCAACAGCATTAAATCATGTTCCACAGTCAAGCGCCAATTGGAATATTTCTTCTATAAGCATTGAAGTTATCTATATTCTATTATATATGAAAAGAACATTACAATTCCATGTATTGTATATTTTTGGTATTAAACATATATAACCCAATCATCCAATATTGTGGGAAATGTGAATAAAGTAGATATTAATGTGTTCATTAGTTCAATAAGAATGTATTTGACATGAATATTTTATTATTTATTAGTGAGCTCAGAGATGCAGCTGATTTATATTTTCCCATGTGTGAATGGTTGTATGGTAACTGGGGTAGGTGTTACATAAGCTTCAGCCTACACCCTTTTGGTTTACCACTTGATTCTTTTCTTATTATATCATTAGTTTCGAAATGTAAACTAAACTAAATTAAACTAATATACGTGCACCAATCAGCCATAACATTAACACCACCCGACTGGTCTGAGGCTAGTTAGACCCATACTCAGTAAGATGCAATGCACTATGTGTTCTCATACTTTTCTATTATAGCACATTTGCCAGTTTACTGGTTGTCTTATTTTGGACCACCTTTGGTTGATACTTCCTACTGCATACCAGTAACACCACACAAGGCCTACTGTTTTGGAGACGAATAGAACGTGACCAACCATAACATTAAAAACATGATGACCAGCTGCTTCCTTCGTTGTGTCCTTCTGTTTTGTGTAAGAATAGATTCGTGAACAGAGATATTAATCAGTTCCAATGATTCCTTGACACCTTTAGCTGTTATTCTAGGGTTCATCTTTACCTCATTGAGGATTTTGCATTGAGCCTTCAGAGTAATCTTGAGCAGGTGCTCATTTCTAGGGAAACTAGCCACCGTATTAAATAATTTTATTTGTGCAACGATGAACATCTAAACACGCTCGGTAACCCTTTTTAAACTTCATATAAATCGGCAATTCTTGATCTTTTGTGATCTCTCTTTTTTTTTGCAAGGCAGGATTCATGTTGACTGATGCTTCTTGTGAATAGCAAACTCAAAAAAGTAGTGTTTTTAGTGGACTTCAGTCATTAGCCTAGAGGTTCATGTACTTTTTCTGACACACACATTGTGAGTGTTTGACTAATGTATCCTGTATGGACAAGAACAAAATCAATAATTTGTGACTGAATTACTCATTACAGACTGCTTTTGTTCAGTACTGTAGCTAAGAATAAGATCAGACCATATTTTAAGATAGATTTATATAAATGATTTAATTTATTCATTTAATCATTCATTTGCTGAGCTGCTTAATCCTACTGGGGTTGCAGCAAGCCCGGAGCCTATCTCAGTCGACCCTGGGAGAAGGACGTGTATACACTGAATAACTCGCCATTCCACTGTGCGTCCAACACACACACAACCATTCACATTCACATCTAGGGGCAATCTGGAACAGCCAATTAACCTAATGTCCATGTCTTTGGAAAGTGGGAGGAAACCGGCATACCCAGAGAAAACCCACGCAAGCATGGGGAGAAAAGAAGCACCCCCGCCGAACACATGACTTCAACCCAGGACTTCTTAATGTGAGGCGGACATGCTAACCACTATGCCACCATGCAACCCTCCATAAATGCAGTAATTCCAAATACTTCTTTGGTAATTCCAAGGAGTTTTCTCTTTACTTACGTTTTCTTGCCACTGTAAAATAAAACCGATATCTAAGCAATTTTAGCAGATTTTTTATACCTAAAATTAGGATATACCATTCCAAATGCTAAGAATTTAAATATATTATTTCAACTTTTGATATTGTAGCCTCCTTAGACCCAAACCTTAGTGTTTTGTCATTTTAACACCCCATTTTTGTTCCTTACCACCTAATTCTCAAATGAGGCTTATTCACATAGACAGGTATACATATAGAGTTGGAGTCTCAAATACCTTTGACGTATCCCAAACTGTATACTAAGTTGTATGCCAGTATAGCACCAGTGCTATTGTGAAGACATACAGCATGCTTTGTACTATAAGATGTACCCTTGCAACTCGATTAAAACAACAAACATAACCAAATTTCCCTGTGTGAGTAGCTTGCAATAGCTTTTACCCATCACTGAGAGTTTCAATCCCCCAAATCCTCAGATTTTACATCCACTCCTTTCTAACTTTGCACTAATACAAGACATTTAATAAGGCAATTTAATCTAAATTGCACAAAATACTAGTATTATTGCATTAAAACATAACGAGGTTCACAGCTGGTATCCATTTGCTCCAAGTAGGTGGCACTGAAGGTAATGACACTGAAAGATTATGTCATTATTATGTATTAATACGCTCCCCTGATGCCACACACACAAAATATGAATAAATATATGTTCTTAGTTTAAGTAGACATGTGATTGTAATTCATTTTAGAAAACCTCTTTGTTCTTGTTGCAACCATTACCCCCCATTTGCATAGCATAGCATCATCTTCCGCTTATCCGGGGCCGGGTCGCGGAGGCAGCAGTCTAAGCAGGGATGCCCAGACATCCCTCACCCCAGACACTTCCTCCAGCTCTTTCGGGGGGACCCCGAGGCGTTCCCAGGCCAGCCGAGAGACATAGTCTCTCCAGCGTGTCCTAGGTCTTCCCCGGGGTC
>JAQMYF010000010.1:7032707-7045644 GCA_030014195.1 Neosilurus mollespiculum | reverse complement strand
TCCTTCTGCTTTCTGAGTCCTGTGGTCTGTCCTGGTGTGCTGATGCTGGCTGGAGTTCTCATCTCAGAAGCCCCTCGTTCCTGCTGATGAACATCCATATGGGCTTAGATCTGCACTCAGTGACTGTGAAGATGACCTTTCACTGCTGGTGATATAAACTCTCTATTCTAATTTAGGAATTACAGTTGTGGTATAATCAACCGGACTACATGTTGGACTGTAATAGAATTTTTCTTATATGGTTTGTATTTTATGGTTTTTACCCAAATGAGGATGGGTTTCCCTTTTGAGCCTGGTTCCTCTCAAGGTTTCTTTCTTTTGTCAACTGAGGGAGTTTTTCTTTGCCAATGTCGCTGCGGGCTTGCTCATTAAGGATGTGATTTCTCCTTAAATTAATTTTACTATGTAACGCTGCTTTGTGACAATGACAATTGTAAAAAGCGCTATACAAATAAAACTGAACTGAATTGAATATTGAAATATTTGATAAGTGAAATGATGAATACCAATATCACTGTAGATTAGGGATTTATTGTAGGTATATACAGTATGCATGGACTAGTTAGATGTACAGAGCTACTTATATTTACCACTTTTAGACAACTTAGCAACTGACAGTCATCTTGGGTTTTGGGCACATTGGGTTTTGAACCCTTAACCTTCAGATCAGTAACCGAATGCACTAATCACTAAGCCACCACTGCCCTGACATAATACCTGTGCATGGCGTCTTAGATTTTTTATCATGTATCTTTTAAGAAATGCTAACTTACTCAAATTTGGTGCTGTTGCTATGATATTCTTACAACACTGTTATACATCCCACTGCAACATTGTTTCCTTAATATTAATCCAATTTCACATATGTGACCCACTCCAGCATAATATGGATTAAATAGGAACTTTGACATACATTCATATATTTGGGAAGAGAATGTAATATGCTTCAAAATGAGATGTAATACATGATTATAGCATGAAATTTGACTGAGTTGCATCAATTACAGTTATCAGAACCAGTTTCTGAATGTCTGCATTTGAAACTTCCTAACATCCATAAACTAAATGAATCTGGCTCTTGACCAATCAGTGCGATCTTTCTAGCATCTTCCTAACCCCAGATGAGTTCTATTTACACAGAGTCATGTCTGTTTTGAGGCTTTTAACTGGTTTACCGTCATATGATTCGGGGGATCCTTCTGGTTTCTGTAAGTAGGTAGAGTATTCTGGTACTGAATATGAATAATAAGGAAATACCCTGAGCGATGACCAAAGCAGTTTGAAAATCGGCAAAATAAATGGATATTTGTAATGTTTTACAACAACTTGAACTGGACCCCTTTCTTAAACAAGTATTGTAGCATGGATAGATTGTGCTTATGGATATTTGAACTTGTTCATGTCGAAGATTATGCTTTGAAGGATGTATTTTTGGCGATATCGCATTTTTGTCCAGGTACGCCATTTTCAACTTACTTTGGCTCTTATTCAAACCACTACCATGCGACTTGATCCATATTACACCAGAGCGGGTCACATTTAGTTATTGTTTTGTTCTTGGTCTGTTTCCTTCTTTATTAAGTCTAATAACGTTCTCTGCCCCATCACTGGTAGGTCTAGTTACCCTGCCTTGTCATTATTAGACTCAGGTGTTTGTTGTTTAACTGTGTGTACATAGCCTGTGTCTGCTTCAGCCCTTTGTGTGACCACACCTGCAGACTGTTTAATGCTGGTTCACCGTTTAATTGCCTGGTTTACTATTACCTGTTTTGTTTAGAGGATTACAAGCAGCTTGGATGTTTTAAGTTTAGTTTATTTTTGTGATATGTATGTTCTCACCTGCGTCACCTGTCTGACGTATCCCATCTCAGACAAGTAAACCAAGTTCACACTTAAATCTCATTGTTCAACTTGTGCCCACATGTCACATTGTAGTTACTGCAAAATTCTACATACATTTGGTTTGTGTGCAACACTGAAAGAATCTCAGTGGCACTTTCATTTTTATGTGAGTTTCCCCAATACTAAACACAATGTGTACAGAGTTAAAATAACAGAACCACACATTCCAGGGTCAAAGTTAAAAATATGAGGCAGGAATTGTGTAAACCCTCTATGTCTACACTTTGAACAGGTCAGGAACAGACTGGTAATCTGAGCCTACAGTATGACTCAAAAACACTAAGCAACATAAGGCAAAAACAGGGTATGAATTTGAAAAGCATTTTTGCTAAATAACTTCGGAATAAATGGAAATTCTGAGCATGTTCTGACTGCACATTGAACTAAAGAATGGGAAAACAAGGTATGCTCCTTTGAACATTACCTGTCTCTAGCCATCTACATCAAAGGAGGGCATGGATGAAGACCGCAAATGCTTGTCAGACAAATACACATGTACCATCAAAAGGTTTTCCTAAACATGCCTTCATGTGCCAGATTATATTTTTGAAGTCATACAGTCACCCAGCAGTACAGGGTGTGTGTTTTTTTGGCTAATGGCCAAACTTCCACAGCACGTAACTCAGTTTTGTTGAAGTTACAGCCTACTTTTATCACATTCTTGGCTGCAAGCTCACATTTAGCAACTTCCAAGGGCTGGTTTACTTGCTATGCCTTGAAAAGCGTGAACCCTCAAGCAATTACTGGCCATTTTATATGCCATATTAGTGAGACTGATACCTATAAACCAGGAACAGGACACAATTTTGGTGAAACGAAATCATAAGGCTTTAGACACCAGGCATACAATAACGGGTAGGAGAGGAATGTTTGGCTAAAATGCTGCAGTACAAACCTATCAAGTGTTTTGGATAACAGAGACATTTTCAGAGTTTTTGACACCCGACTGAGTTGTAATTTGGTGTGTATTTTAGGTAAAAGTCAACTATGAATTGATTTCCTGGACAAAACAAGTCTTGCAGATTCATCCTTTGTACGTTTTTTTTAACGACAAATTCTTGCGGGTCATAGAAACAATTATCCTCCAGTGATAAGACAGAAAAGGGTGCCATAAAGTCTCATCCCAGGAGACTCCATAGTTTATCCATATTGCACCGTCCTATCAATCCTAGCATGATTAACCAAAAAAAAAAAAAAAAAAAAAAGCCGCCGAGTGAAACCTGGCTGAACTAAAGCCTAAAGGAGTATGGCAGCCAAGTCTTTTCTAGAATGTTTAAGACAAATACATCAAATTTCCTTCTTAACGTTTAGTTTAAGAAAACAAGCCAGGTGTTAAAATCAGCTGTCATGGGGCCTGTACTCCCATTGGACCGAGACGTTAAGCGCTGGCAGAAGTCCCTTCTCTTAAGTCAACAACACTCTCCTCTAAGAATATATTCTTCTGCCGTGTCATCATTATAAACATTCTGTTAATGAATATTACAAGATTATGATATTAGAAGTCACAATTACTTTTAAGTCATCAACCTATGAAGGTATTACAGAGATTTACATGAATGTTTGGACAACCTAAAGGTTGTATGTGTTCTTCAGACAAAAACATCTCAGTAAGCAGTTAATTGAAAGATACTCATGCATATCTTTAATCTACACATGGATGTACTGGTATGTCAGGACTGACTCCAGTTTCTGGAAGTATCTTCGCTTATTGGTAGCTTTATAAAATCTGGAATATCTCCACTGGTACAAGCAGACAGAGAAGCACTTCTGTAAGTCCACAAATGTACCATAAGCGTAAACACTTTTTATTCCAAGTTTTAAACAGAGGTAATTTTAGATGGTCACTCAAAGATAATAAACACTTTCCATGTATAAAGCATTAGAAGAAATATGTTCACTATGTCTGGAAAGGAATGCACCATATGGCAACACAATGCCACTAATGACATCTAACAGCAGACGTCAGAAACATAACACGGTCCATGAGACTAAACTTTGTAGAGACACTAGTTTGAGACAAGGTTTCATCCGCCTAAGCCCACTGAGTAAAACCAAGTTAAAAGTGCGAGGACATGACTTCCAACACTAACAGCAACAATGATGAATGTACATGTGCGTGACAGAGAGAGCCAGCAATATGTGCTCCTTTCTGTGGCAGCAGGATTTAATTTCAAAGTATCAGAGTCAGTAGTATCAGGTATCAGGTCACAGTAGGTCTACAGAAGAACACAATCAGAAATAATAACACCAACCTGATATCATAATTTGTCTTTCCTAGAGGGAGGTACTGCAGGTACTAGTGCGGAGGGAAATGAAAAAATGGACCACATATTTGCAGTGCAAGCCCAAGTTGGGCTTCTGTTTCATCCACAGCCTTCTAAGATTAAAAAGATATCTTCCAATGTTTTGATAAGAGAGAGCTCTCTTTCCCCCTGCTCCTAAATATATGGAATGAAACAGGAAGAGCTATTTGGTTAATCTCTTTTTAAAAGGATCAGTGCAAGGTTTCTTTAATGCCTGAGTGAATTCTTGAATGATGTCCACTGATGTGCCACTTGTCTTTTGTTCAGTGTCCTTTGGTTCCTCTGCTTTCTTATAAATCTATTTCCACAAGTGTTGGATCTTTTTCTTAAGAAGAGAAACTTTTGTCAAACTGTGCAGTTACATTCTGTAAGCCCATGTCATGATGTACAGCAGTGATCTCCAACCCTGTTCCTGGAGATCTACCTTTCTGCAGGTTTTATCTCCAACCTTAATCATGCACACCTGAGTACCTGATTAGTGCCTTGAAGAAGTTCTTGAACAGGTCAAAGAGGTGTGTTAGATTTTGGTTGGAGATAAAACCTGCTAAAAGGTAGATCTCCAGGAATAGGGTTGGAGACCACTGATGTACAGGATGACTTTACTGAAACAAGTAGGAATATAAAGTACAGGGCAATGCCACAAATGTCACTGATTCATTAATTTGCCAATCTCAGCCGACACTGGGCGACGCGGGACCGTTGCAGGGCCGCACAAATGTCTAACAACAATATTTACTAGCTACAGAAAAAATGTCAGGAACAGCAGAGATTAAAGCACTGATAAAGATATGTGTCTCTGGGAAATGACAGGGTCTTGGCTGGCTTGACACAACATTACATCCTTTGTTGCTAAAGTTCCCCTGGTTACAATTTGCACTTCATGCACTATGCCTGAGTAAGGAAAAGTCACAGCTGTAAGAAAAATTTTCCGCACATGAACTCTCTAAATCCTGACATGCTTTATTTTTTTTAGCTTTATCTTTCACTTAACATGCACTTTCATGAAATAATTATACTTCCTATATAAACATTAGAGAAAAGCTTATGAAAAATAGAAAGCAAGTAAGTAAACAAATGTAATAAAATCAGAGTGTGTGAAGAGAAAAGAAAAAAGGGAAGGAAGGAGCTGTCAGAGTCTTGGACAAATAAAGGTAATGCAGAGCTCTACAATCCTCCATCACTATCTGCTATTTCAAAAGGTCTTAAAATAAGACACCCCATGTTAGGCATAATTTATCTTTCTCTTCCCATACCTTTTATAGCACAGGCATCTCTATTTCATAGCCAAGTTATGTAAAACAAGCCTGCATATGATCTCAGGATACCGTGCCTGGTGCCCATCTGACAAAAGTAGTCATGATAGCATTTAATCTTTTGGAAAAAAAGCCACGTGATCTTAGAATAGATATAAGAGAGAAATGGAAACATTAAATGGTGATTTAGATGTATATTGCCTCCGGGTTTATGACTACTTCATAGTCCATTTATCTTCTGTTGTTTAACAGTTAACATTCCTGCAAGGCTTTAGGACTGTAAAGCAACTCTGCTATGCAAACCTCAAAGTGTCGGACTGTTCCCCTGCACCCTTACAGCTGACGTTTGAAGTAGGTGATTTAGAGGGTCATAAAATTAAACTGCTATTTAATGCTGGTATATAGTGTATGCCTTCTGAGAGGCTCGGGATCAACTTCACCCCAAATTATAGTTTAACATCATTTAAGTCTAATTAGACATGTCATTCTGAAACCTATTTTCCATTTATCTAATTTGTTCCTTATTTTAAAACATTTAACTTTCATTTAACAAGCCTGCTTTTCAGATACAGTAGTAAGGTATGAGTAATAGAATTTTAGACACAAATTTTATCACAAATCTACAATCTCATCTTCGATAAAGATGTGGCACATGGTGTGAAGATCTAATTACCATTTTCAGACCATGTGCCACATCTTTATCGAAGATGACCTAATATTAAATGGTGAAAGTAGCTGAAGCTTGAACTAGCTCCATAGCATATAGGATTTTACGGTATGATTATTGTAGATTTATGATCAAATTTGTGTCTAAAATTCTATTACTCATACCTTACTATGAGTATAGCACTCAGTCAGTAAATTTCCTTTTCAGTTTTTCACATGCCACTCATGCCTTTGTGCTTTTCTGTGCAAAGCAAAGAAAGCAAGTCATGTGACATGACAGGGCTTTAGAAAACATTTATTTATTTTATTTTTTTCATTTTTTAATTTTTTACACTTAATTAAGATAAATCTCAATCACTCCTTATGACCTACCCATTTGTAAAATATATGCACTCTGATTAAATAGTCGGGGACAATTCAACCTAATATTTCTTGAAACAACCCAATAAATCTTCACCTGTGTGGATATGAATCCGGATTCTTAATAACTTAATAAATAATATTGTTTCACTGGTATCGACTGATAAATATATAACATACAGTACTGTGCACAAGACACATGCACAGAAATGCTGTACATTTAAAGAAAACTTTATGAATAGCAAAAACAGTAATAAATAAACCAAAGTCAATAATTGGTGTGACTACCCTTTGCATTAAGAATATAGTAGTTTCAGGTACAGTTTGTGCAGTTTTACAAGATAATGAGTTCGTATGTTTTACCGAACAGATTTTGACTGTCACACTTGCTTCTTTATTTGCATAAAATCCAGCAGCCTTCATTATGCTCTTGTCTGAAAAGTGCTCTCCTATGTAGTATGCTGCTTTCTTTAATGACAATTACAATCACAATTTTTTTCTGCATCATTTAATTTTGTGCTGGAAAACTAATGCTTGGAAATTTGGACTCGCTAATGTACCTATAATTGTATAAAATTGGATCTATAGCAAAAATTCTACTAAAAATAGGGTGCCTAAGACTTTTGCACAGTACTGTAGGTAAGACGTTTGTAGGGATGTTTATACATTTTACAGTGGAAGAGGTTCATATGTTTTATTACTAAAATTCCTGCCAAAGACATAGAAACAGTGTTGTCTTTAGACCATTCCATCATTCATGTTTTCAACACACCATTCAGGAGTGGGTTTTCTAAAGAGCTTTAAACAGACATTACTGGTGTGAAGACTGCTTTGTTAAACTGATTTTAAAATTGATGCTTGAATCTACAAGGAATTTTGCAACAGCAATCTAAAGGATTGGAATTTAACTGCACTGACACAATCATATGATGTCAATGCATGGGGGCAGAGCCCTGAGATCGTTTGTAGAACATTAAATTTCTTAATATCTAAAGAATTATTTGAGCTGGCATTAAGGTAATAATAATGCAAACTGGAATTCCCCACATACTGTATAGAAGTGATTTAAAACCTTACCCCACATAATTATGCCATTGATTCTGTAAACTATTTATATTTATGGCATTTGGCAGACGACTTACACTCTTATCTCATTTATACAACTGAGCAATTGGGGGTTAAGGACCTTTCTCAAGGGCCTAAAAGTGGCTCCATGGTGGTACTGGGATTTGAACCACCAAACGTCAGAGCAGTAACCCAGAGTCTTAACCATTGAGCCACCACTGCTAGAAGGCTGAACGAACTGTCATGCTTCAGGGTCATGCACATCACATTGCTTAAATACTGCTGTAAATAAGTCATTCATCACATCTAATGCCTTGCCTCAGGCTCACTCTCTAAATAGCATGCAAGGAATTTTCAGAATTCTTTCCGATGATGCACCTATTCATGTAAACTTACTCAGCTGCTGTTTGAAAGGTAAACTTTCAAAAGGCAGCTGAGAATTCATTTATTCATTCATTCATTTGCCGAACCCTTTTATCCTACTAGGGTCATGGGGAGGCTGTAGCATATCTCAGCCGACTCTGGGCAAAGGAGGTGGACACACCGAACAGCTTGCCACTTGAATAGCTTCACACTCACACCCTAGGGGTAATTTGAAACACCCAATTTGCCAAACGTGCAAGTCTTCTGACTTTGGGAGAAAACTGGAGTACCCAGAGAAAACCCACACAAAAACTCTACAAAGAAACAACCCTGCAACTTGAACCCATAAGTTTCTTGCTGTGAGGTGAACATACTAACCTCTACACCACAATGCTGCCCCAGGTAAGAATTAAACAAAATTTGATGGGTTTCAGTGTAAATCCATCTGTCAACTAAGCACTAGCCACAACAATGCTGACCAGAAGATAGTGTTGCCTTTAGACCAGGGTTCATCTTTTGCAATCTTGGACAACACTGGCATTAATATTTCAACACCCCCTCCATTTTGATCAAGAGCACTGGCATGTGAACATGGCTATAAAGGTTAAACATTTCTACTCCCATGCCTGCAGTGCAGGAGTGACGTGATTTGTTCTTCAGATCATGACAATTATAGCAACAAGGAAGTTGGCAACAATAACGTGAAGGGTTGGATCTTACAAACAGTGTTACAGTGATATGTCAATGAACTTAGGTAGAGCGATGCTTGGGATCTTTTCAAGACTTTTGGATTTTATGCTCTGAAAAATTCACTTTATGAAAGAAGAAAATGAAGAACACAGGCAGTTTATTAACAAGAATTAGGAAAGATCACAAAGATTTTATAGTAAAATCAGTGGAGAGTTTGGTTGGTCTGGAGCACCAAATTCAGCAGAAGAACCAAATACCTCAGCCACACAAGAATGTGCACAGGGTACAATCGAAAGACCAGGTGGAAATTTTTTGGAAAAAAAACATTCTGACCTAAACAAGTAGGTAATAATACAATCTAATCGTTTGTGACTGTTTCCGGGTTTAAGATTTTCTTTGGGTGGTAAAATGCTTGTTGTTAATAATGCATTGCATGTGTCTTGTGAGAAATTGAAGGAAACTGAAAGCAATGATGTTTGAATTTACTGTAAACTTTTAATTCAAATATTAAATGCTAAAGAAAAATGCTTAGTAAGTTACTGGTTGTGGTACTGAAGTTTGGTGACGAGGTAATCATGTGTATTTTCTTCACTGTACTTTTCAGGAATGCTGGGTGACTGGAAATCCACGAAATCTGCAGAGATAATTTTCGGTTCTTGGCTGCACATGCCTCATTGGCTCATTGGGCATTAATCTTCTAGAAGAGCTGACTATATGTATATATGTATATACGCCACATGGAGTAAACTGCAGATGGTTGATGCCTGGAGGGACCCTTGGAATGATATCATGTTCCAGTTAAACTTTAAGGGACCTTTTGATAGAAAACCTCAACCAAGTGAAGCGGTACAAAAGGAACAGATAGAATAATGTACAATAACTTCTGAGCAAGAAAAGGCAATGATATGTTGGCTCCTTGTTAAAACTGGAATTTTTGCCATAACTGGCATGTCATTATAACAGCTCCTAGTCACTGAGGATAACTTTGTGTCATGCAAACAAAAACCCATAAAAAAATTTAGCGATTAGGAAATAAAAATAGGAACAAGTAGCCAAATATAATAACATGATAATGTAACTGAACATGCATTCACCACATAATATCAAGCACAGATCTTTGAACAATAGACTTGTAAAATAACAAAATAAAATAACAATAAAAATGGTAAAATGACCGCTTCGATATGAACTGTGTTGAGACATGTCAGGGGGAGACATGTCAGGGAACATGAATTAACTCTATAAACTCCACACTGCTATTGTAACTAATTTGTTTCCTATTCATTGAACTGTAATTATTATATATGTGACAAGCTGCAACTTAATATGGTTGGACTAAATGAACCATTCTTTAGTTTCTATGCATAGTGGTTATGTGTAATTTCATTTCTTAATATTCTATATTAATATTTACTTTAAAATGAATTATAAAAGGACACAGATTCTGTTTAAATCCCATGGGATTCTGCCGTTTCTACTGGAAATATTGCATTTTAGCAAAAACCTAACCTTAATTTGTTACTTTGAAACAAACAATTACATTTGCATAAATATATGCACATCTTTATACATTCCTGTGCATAAATTATTGTAAGGAATATAATAGAAAATACTTGTGCTGGTGACAAGTGAAAAATTGTATTACTGATGAGAGAAATATATTTTATAATAAAATAAATCTTTCCACATTATAATTATTCATGTTTATTTTATAATACTTTAGAATACGTTTACTGTATTGTAAGACCTGTAAGGCTTTAGAAGCCTTTTACTGTATTGTTATTGCTTTTTGTATGATTCATGAAAAATCTTGCATATGTCTATCTCTTGCAATATGATGTTCAGGATGTACCCTGCCTTCACCTACTGTTGGCCGAGATAGGCTCCAACCTCCCTATGATCCTAGTAGGATTAAGCAGTTCGGCAAATGACTGACAGTGTGAATGTCTATCTGTCTCTTCTGATTTATCTTGCATTTCTGAGGTATCCTGAATAATGTTTTGCTTAATTTGCGTGTGAACGCATGCTTATATAGTATATTTCTAGTTTTCTCTGCTTTTCACCTCCGTTTGCTTGCTCCTGGATATGGTTGTAGATTTGCCTGTGCAGACGCTCATATATGCACATTAAGAGTGAAGGTAGTATGTCTGGTCTGATCCAGTCTCAGAGAAGAGCTATGCTAGAACAGACTGCTGAAACTGTTAATGGGGCCTATGATAGAAAGGTGTATTGCAGTGCACTGCAGCTTGCTATGTATAGGGCGGCCTAACTTCAGACCAGTCCGGTGGTGTTAATGTTATGGCTAATGAGTGCATGTCTAAATACAGCAATGGAAAAAAAAATCAAGAGACCCACATTTTTTTGGCCTGAGTGAAACGAAACAGGCAAACAAATAAAGTTAGAGGAATAGCGATTATCCAAATAATAGCGCTGTCCTGTCAATAGGCCTCTTTTTAGTGTTACACATTAATTACACCCTGTCAACATCATGTCATCTTAAATTAAACGTGACAAAGTACCTCCCAGTCCTTTTTCTTTAAATGAAAATCATGTCCTGTCATCATACATTACCCTGCAAAGAGATGATCATGTTGTTTGGCTTTAATGCTATAGTGCATAGTATTTTTCAAACCTTTCCTAAACTCTTAAACTGTTGAGTGACCTATGTCCACATTTATTAGAGCAACCGTAAAATATATGAAATGAACTCGAGTAAAAGACCTCCACATGGAGCAGAGCATGAAATAGAAGGCTCCAGGTTGACCTTTAATTGCTCTTAAGAGACGAATAAGTGCAAATGAGAATGTAATTCATGTCAAGTCCCCACTTGTGTGAAATCTTGCAGTTCAATCTCAATCCTTCATTCCCAGGCTACAAACAGAGTCATGGTATGCTAAAGGTGTTGAGTGGATGTCACTATCCAAACAGGCTGGAAGGATACAGTTTGGCTGTAATGAAATCTGGAGCTTTTGATGAAATTACATGAATTGACACAGCGTACCATTAAAAAGAGGGAGTTAACATTCTTTTGTTCAGACAGGCAAAACGCCTCAGTAGATTCAAGAAAAGAGGTGTCCAGTCATGTGTGATTTTAACATCTATGAAAATGAAATTTTTTTCATTTAAGCAGTAAAACAACAAATTAAATATTAATGAGTATTAGTTTTTCTTTGGTAATTAGAAAACAATCACATTTTGACATGGCCAGGATGAAGAAAATTTATACGGCAATGACAGAATATAAAGTATAATTGAAACTCTTTTTAGATCAAGTCTAATTTTACTGGCCTTAGGCTCTCTCTGGCTTCATGTACAAGGTGCGATCAAAAATGTCTGGGGCTGCTCCAGTAGGCAACTGATAGAGCATGGCATGATCATGCCTTGCAGCCGGAGTCAGCAGTACCTCTCATGAGTTATGATGCCTTGTAACAATGTGCTTTCAACATTGAGATCTGTGTTCCACATGTTTTATGACACTGAAATTTGAGCTTTATGCAATGCTTGAGCATGCCTACGACACTCAAGCAATGAAGCGGGCAAAACAGGTTGAGTGGAATTTGTGCTTTTTAAAGGGCAGGATGTCACTGGAGAATAACGTTCCTTCTTGCTGTCTGAATGTCACTTTAAGGGGTTAAAGTTAAGTTAAAAAGTAAAAGCATTTAAAGAGTCTCCGCTGCCATTTAAAGAGTATTTTCACAGTCTTCTGGAACAACCAGTCTCAATAAGGTCAGTAAAGTCGTGTTTGAAATGTACTTTATTTTTTTTGGTAGGTATAACCCTCTATGTTCAGTATATACTGAAGACATGAACCTAGGGACTTTTGATCGAATGGCAGTTGATATATTTCTGTACTCCAGTATTTCGGAGCAGGATCAAATATGTTAAGCACTAAAGTGTCTATATAAGAGCTTAATAAATGTGCTTAGGATTTATAGTGATGCATTTCATGTAAGACCACATAACAGAAAAGTCGGGGTAGATCATACAAATTAAAAACTAGGATACAGCCAATAATGCCTGATTTATTTAAAGTACATTCATTCATTCTTCATTCATTCATCTTCTTCCGCTTCTTCCGGGGTCGGGTCGCGGGGGCAGCAGCTTAAGCAGTGAGGTCCAGACGTCCCTTTCCCCAGCCACTTCCTCCAGTTCTTCCGGGGGGATGCCAAGGCGTTCCCAGACCAGCTGAGAGACGTAGTCCCTCCAGCTTGTTCTGGGTCGGCCCCGGGGTCTCTTTCCGGTTGGACATGCCTGAAATACCACACCAGGGAGGCGTTCGGGAGGCATTCTAATCAGATGCCCGAGCCACCTCAACTGGCTCCTCTCAACGCGAAG
>JAQMYF010000010.1:6991723-7006070 GCA_030014195.1 Neosilurus mollespiculum | reverse complement strand
GTGTGTGTGTGTTTGTGTGTGTGTGTGTGTGTGTGTGTGTGTGTGTGTGTGTGTGTGTGTGTGTGTGTGTGTGAATGTCTGTGTGTTGGCCCTGAGATGGTCTGGCGAACTGTTGAGGGTGTATCACGCCTTCACACATTGCTGGCTGCGAGAGACTGCAGCCTCCCCGCGACCCTAATAGGATTAAGCAGTTCGGCAAATGACTGAGTGAGTGAGTGGTCTGTCATTTGTGATATACTAGGTATCCATGGTGCACAAACTCAAAACATTCTCTCCATTTCATACACATACTTGTACACACACCCTGTATACAAAAGAGCCTATTTATACCAAAAGCTGCCACTGGTGGCAATGCCCACCTCCAGTTTCAAATGTAAAATGGCCCTGGCTGGTAGTAAGGCAGATTTTTGGCAGTCTTGCTATGCATAATTCCCACCCTTTCCCAAAGGTAATTACTCTTTAAGAAAAATAACAAGCTTACTGGCAGGTCACAGGCTACTTCCAGCTCATTTTTGCTTTCGTGAATAAGGCAAAATTCCTTATAAATTCACTTTAACGTCTCACAGGCTCACACATGCTTGACGCACACTCATCGAGACATAATTTGCCTGCAATAATTACTACAATTTAACTCGTATTAAATTTTGGGTATAGTTCAGGCTTCTTGTCAATCTAAGATTTGTACACGCAGCTGTTTATAAACTTGGGTCATGTATACACTTATTCCCATTTATTCCCATTATACTTCATCTTTATGTTAGAAAGTGTTAGTCAAAACTGAAGAAACATTATCTCCCCTTATTCTATTTCATTCATTCATTCAATGACCAGCTTAATCCTCCTCCTAGGGTTACAGCGAGGCTGGAGTCTATTTCAGCCAACTTGGGTCGAAGGCGGGGAACACCCTGAACAGCTTGTCAGTCCATTCACTAGGGGCAGTTTGGAACAGCCAATTAGCCTAATGTACATGTCTTTGGACTTTGGGAGGAAACCGGCGTACCCTGAGGAAACCCTTGCAAACATGGGGAAAACATGCAAACTCCACTTTCAATACACTGAAACGCTCTCGCCGAGTCTGTGACTCGAACCTAGGACCTTCTTGCTTTGCAGCAGATGTTCTATCCACTACGCCATCATGCCACACCTGTTCTATTAATAAATCTATAATATCTATTATTTATCCAACAGTATATCCTGTCGTTTTCTCTTAAAAAGATCTTTGTATTATTTTTATTGTTATTTACAGGACCGTGGGTAGGTTAATCAGAGGTTTATCAATTGTTCTGCTCTCTATGTTTAGTCACATTAGTTTTGTCACTGGCCATGCAGTAGTTAGATAAAACATATATACAATCATTGACAGAAGTCTTATTGCACATGTGGACATTCATGTATATATCTCACAAAACTATTAACCGATTTTTATCAACTATGACTTACATTTATCCTACAAGTATACAGATTGTTTTGTGAAAGCAACAGTAAATTGTACATTTATAAATATACATTTTACAGCTAATAAAAGACGAACGTATCCATTCTAAGTTGGACAAAAGACTTGTCGCAATCATGTAACATCAAATTGTGGATCAAAGTAATTAGTAAAATTTGTAAAATATAATTATTAAAAAATAATGACAAGTAGTTAATTAACTAAATATTTATAAAATACAGGTATTAAAGCAGCTTTCAGGCAATTTATAAAATCTTTTTTTGCAAAAACTGCAGAAACCTTCAAGATCTTCTAAAAGCAAATGAAAATAATTTGCAAGCAGTAGTAAGAAATTTCAGACACCCTTGGTACACATAGGTCGCCTCCTGATGACTTACGAATTTTTATTATTTGTAATTTGAACATCTTGAAAGTGTCTGATTCTTTTAATATGATAATTATTCATCATGACAAGCACCTGGGAGTCTGGTATGATCATGGCCATGTGTACAGAGGCACTATAGACCTTGCGTGATGCTTTTAATTTTTCAATATGATGTTATATTTGCCACAGTAGTATATATTTAGCTATAAACAAGGCCATTTGATTATTCTTCTGTAATAAATATAGTCTTGAAAGTGAAATTAAGTCTTTGTGTTACTGTGGACAAAACTAAAGGTATAAATGTGACCCACTCCAGCATAATACGGTTTAAGTAGGACATTTGATATACTGAGATACTCATATATATGAAAACAGAATTTAATATGCTTTAAAATGAGGTATAATACATGATTATTGCATGAAAAGTGACTGAGTTACATCACATTGTATGTCGTTAATCAGGAAATTCTACTTTTGAGAAATTATACACTAAATAAATCTGGCTTTCAAACAATCAGGGCTAGCATCTTCCTAGCATCTCCCATAAAATCAGATCAGTTCTATTTACACCGAGTCGTGTCTGTTTTAAGGCTTCTCATTAGTTTGTCGCTGATTGATTCGGGGAATCCGTGTGGGATTCCCGTAAGTAGGTAGAGTATTCAGGTACCAAATATGGATAATAAGGAAATACCCTTAGCAATCAAAAAAGCGGACTGAAAATCAGAAAAATACTTCGATTTTTACATTGTTGTAAATTGTTGGTGATAACACATTTTCGTCTCAAAACACTACCTTGCAACTTAATCTGTATTATGCTGAAGCGGGTTACACATACCCCAAACAATGAAGAAAAACTGAAGGCTGCAGCACTGAAAACATGGAAAAGCATCTCAAGAGAGGATGCTCAGCATATGTTGATGCCCATGGGTTCCAGACTTCTGGAGGTCACTGACTGAAAATAATTTGCATGTAAGTGTAAAAAAGTGATGCAGCTTTGAGCCTGTGAAAATGGAGGAACTAGGTATTAAATGGTTGTAATTTTTGAATAGTTAGTGCAATATCTTTGTCAAACCCTTTAAATTAAAGACGAAAATCTACACTTCAGTCACATCTTGATGTGCTTGATTTCAAGTGCATTCAGGTGGTGTATACACAGTGGCAAAAATATGAAAATTGTGTCACTGTCCAAATACTTATGGACCTGCTTGTAAATTGTCGTCGATTGTAAAATGTCGATATTTAATGCTGCCCGTAGTCTCTTGTTTATGGTTAAATTGTTTTAAAGACTATAATTACTACAAACACCGGGATCCGAGGACCACAAAATAATTTAAAATAATGATAATAATAATAATAATAATAGTATCCCTTATCCACCACTCTCTCTTTTTTTATCTCTCTCTCTCTCGCTTTCTTTACTTTTAAAATAAAACAATAAATAACCACTAACTTAGACATAAATCTTTGGCTTATACTCATGGAATGTACACAGTTATGAAAACATGAATAAGGGGTCAGACTTCTTTTAAAATGTTTTTCATGTATTATGCCTGTCATTTCGTAGGAGCAGCCTGCTGTGTTGAAAGAAGATTATGAGAAATCTGAAGATGGGACGATGATAGGTAAACCAGCCACTGAGCCAAAGTGCCAAATGATAACAGCAAGTCAAATGCTTTTTCCACATCTAAAAGACTGATGCTCTTGTTTTCCTACTGAGTGACAGGGTGCATGTAAGCACCAATCTCCCAGTAATCAGTGCCTTTAAAGTCAGTGCATGATCTGTGTGATGGATGGTCATTTCAGAAAAAGACTCATGTAAGCCTATGAAGTATGATCGCTATGAGAAAGGCAAAACTTTGCATAATTAAATCCATGAAGACAGGTAGAGGCTTGTCATCAAGGGACACTATCAGTGTCATTTTACAGCTTTGTAAATGTATTTGGATCCAGAACCATCACAATATTTATATAAAATGATGGAAAATAATTATGAAAACACTTTTCCTTTTTGTTGTTCACTATATTTCCAGTGCACAAATTCACTTTAAGCATACATACCTAATGTCTTTTAACTTGGCATTGTCAACATTAGTACTTTGTTGCAAAGCTAATGCTGGCAGTTTCAGCTTTAACACATCTATAATAAGAAGTAAGTCCGATTTTGCAGCTTTGTGGTAGAACACTGGCCCATTCCTTACTGCAAATGTCTTTAATTCCCCAAGGCTACATTCATCCATTAATCCATTATTTATGCTGCTTATCTGTCAGGGTCATGGATGAGCTGTAGGCAATCCCACCAGGGTTGAGAGGAGGGATACACCCTGGGCAAGATCCCAATCTATTACAGGGCTCAAAGGCTGCAAGGGTCCCACTGAATTCAAAAGCACTTTGCATGAATACAATTTTTGCAACATTTATATCTTCAACTTGATTAATTTTCACGTTTATACAACCTTTATGCATATATACATATATACAGTACCAGTAGAAAGTCTCGAAAAATTAATCAGCCATAATATTAAAACCACTGAGAGGTCAGTGACATAGTTATGTTAGCTTTATTAAAGTATCAGGGCACGGGGGCTCAGTGGTTAAGGGTCTGGGTTTCTAATTAGAAGGTTGGTGGTTCAAGACCCAGTACTACCAAGTTGCTGCTGTTGGTTCCTTGAGCAAGGCCCTTAACTCTCAACAGCTCAGTTGTATGAAAAAGAAAAAAATGTACAATGTTACCTTTTGGGGTGGCCTTTTGTAGAATTTTAAGGATTTCAGAATCAGTGAACGTGGCAAATCTTGAGTTGTTTTCAGTCATTTTGATTGAAGAAAAGCAATTAGCAAACCAATTAGAGTACATCATTCCAATTAAGTGTATATAAAATCTATACTGCATATAAACAAACACACATATTGAAGTCCTGCATTATAATTTCATATTTACTGAACAAAATGTAGAACGTTTCCCACAAAAAAAAGTTCATTGATGTCATTTTTTTAACCAGTCAAATATACAAACAAATGAAGCAGAGACATCCACAAACATAGCCAGGTGTGTGCCTGTCCATCCGTTCTAACTTCCCTTTACTTTCTCTCATTGTTACAGAAAATTATTTGTTACAAACATTTATTATTGTGTTCCTACAGTTATTATTGTTGTACATTTAAATTAATTGGGTTTCATCTAAACTTCATTAACTTAAAAACAATTGGGCCTATAAAAAACACCAGCTTGGACCTAATGGGTCCTGTTAGTGGAAAACGTAGAAATAAGTACTAATCTCTATGGCTCCAATAAATACCCAGAATTTTACTGTTCAAAATTATAAATAATGAGCCTAATATTCTGATCATAAAATAAATCTGTACTTAGGGAATTAATTTTATGGTTAACAGTGTGCCAGCTCCAAAATTTTTAAAAACTCTTGCTTCATGGTAAGGATAAGAGCTGAAAGTAAAGGAGTCGTTTTCTAACCCATAATTCAAGTGTTCTTTCTTTCAGATGTCAAATAAAGTATCACTCCTAATTTTAACCTATACATTTTAGCTCTAAGGTGTGCTCATATAAAAGGGTTAAGCTTAAGGAGGCTATCTGAAAGCACTAAAGCAGGTTGCTTGCCTAAGCTTTGTAAAGTGTGAGGTAGATTGTGTGTTAAAGTTAACTGGGCATGTGCCTTTAAATGCATGTCCTGCAAGTGTGCGTGAGAACCAACCCAAAGAGTCATTACTTTTCTGCACTGCCATATAGCTGCATTTAAAAGCACATGTGAAAGAGGAAAGCAGATGTGAAAACCACAGGAAACACCATTAGACTTGCAAACATTCATCCCAACGAGGCATGAAGACCCTGGTCAGAGCACAACTGCCCCTTTTCAGCAACAGTACCATACTTTCCCTCACCCCAACCCTCTCTACTTTCTGTTCACTACTCATTTCTGTCACCACAGTATGCCATCTTTGATTCACCAAACCCATTTCTACAACCTAACATACATTCCACCTTCTTAATTTTCATATTTGTTGCATCTCCATCCACTGCCTTTTTCATCTGTGATGATTGCCCAGGACGATGAGTAATTTAGCTAGTCAGGTTTTTGTTCAGAGCATCTCAAGAACTATTTCCTTCAAGTTCCCTCCTCTACTTTTTACTTCATCTTTTTTGATGAGCCTTGAGTCTGTCTCAGTTTACAGATGGGGCAATGAATGCAATCTGGGAGCCATATGACACCCTCCTCCTTCTTCTTTCATCATCTTCTTTACTCTTTCACCATAGCTTTTAAAGTTTTCAGCTCTCATCAAGGAACACATAATAGGGACATGAGAATGGGACAAACACAGCACTACTGCCAACGGGGAAGAGCAGAAGCACTTTTACATTAAGCCACAACTTGTTGAAGAAAAAAACAAGATGTTAGCAGTTAGCAATTTCATATACAACTAACTGAGAGTGACTTTCAATGTAAATGTCGTAGAAACAGATTTGATTTGAAATGTTTTATCTGCAGATGACAATCTAACTGAAGGGGAGAAAGAGCACCAGCAAAGAAAGTGACCCAGTATACTAATGGCCCAACAGTGGCAATTGGTGTTACTGGGGCTTGAACCCCCATCCTTCAGATCAGTAAAAGTCTTAACCACTGACCCACCACTGCCCTTTGGCAGGGTTAGGCCCTGAGAGCCATTAGGTTTGGGGTCATGTAAATGTTATTTATTAGTTAGTACATATAAAATGATTACTGGAACGCAAAATTAAGTGTACCATTATACTTGCACTGATCTCTTTATGATTACATTCTGTCTTACAGTTCCTATATCCAAAATAAATGAACAGGTGGCTGAATATGACTGGTTCATATGGTTTTAAATAAATATATGGTTATGATGTAAGGTGACTCAATAGGTTGTAGTGTGGTTGTATCTGTGTATTTCATGCAATTAAAAGAAATGTTCATGTCTGCTTAACAATCATCCAGTGCAGGTGAGGTCTAATTCACAGGTGAACTCTAGCAGGTAGAAAGCGCTTTTGTTTGACCCTCTGTTTTAGTGCCCTCTGCTGGATACAGATTGTTAATGGTGAACTGGTATAACAAAAGAGGGAGGTAGGGAGAGAGGGAGCGAGGGAGAGAGAGAGAGAGAGAGAGAGAGAGAGAGAGATTTAAAAGACATAAATATATGATTAAACAATTGGTTTTCTTTAAACAAACTGTTATGTTTTGCTTCTATTTGCCATCTGTATCCTCTAGGTCATGAGTTTTCAACCTCCAGTCATGCAGGTGGAGTTGGTGGAGATTTTTACTAAATGCTATTATGGATATCAAAGCATGGCTTCTACAGCCTAACATCTTCTCTTAAACCTAACAAAGTGTCTTGCTTTTCCATGGTGCTGTGTGTCAACCAGCCTTCGGGTAAAATACTGATTTGTCAAGGTGGGCCTTGTTGCATGCCTGGAAATGTTGTGACACAACATTGTAACCTTTCTTCTGTGAGAAGTATCAAAACATTCAACCAAAAATTTTCTTTAATCCTAGTGCAAACAAGAATGGGAATATGTATTCATCTGCAACACTACAATCATGGTAACTGGACTAATTTCAACACACATACTTTCAGTAATCACTTTATCCAAAATAGGGTTATAATGGATCCTGAGGCTATGATGAGTATGAGGCAGGAATACACTCTGCATGGGATGCTAAGTCATGGACGCAAGGCACACATAGTCAATGTTTTTTGTACTGCCATGTTTTTGGGAGATGGAATGAAACAAACACAGACACAGAGTGAATAACTAAAACTCCACACAGATAGTCATCCAAGCTCCACACCCAGCTACTTTCTGTACCACTGCTTTGCTCTGGGTCATTTCCATGAAGCTATAAAGTTATGTTTTTAAATAGAATAAGTTAAACCAGTATAGGCAGCACGGTGGATCATTGATTAGCACTGTTTTTGGAGTTTACATGTTCTCTCAGTGCTTGCACGGGTGTCCTCTGGGTGCTCTGGTTTTCTCCCACATTCCAAATATTTGCACATTGGGTCAACTGACTATTCTAAATTGTCCAAAAAGTGTGAATGGTTGTTTGTCCCTGTTTTAGACCTGGAATAGACTGGCAACCGGTTCAGGAGGTACCCCACCTCAAACCTGAAGTCAGCTAGGATTGGCTCAAGCTTCTCCCATGACCCTGATGGATGAGCGGTTCGATAATAGATGAAAGAACCAGATAAATAAAACATGCCATCAACTTGAGGAAAAGTTAGGGTTAACAACCCAAAGAAAAGTGATATTTGTCCATTTTCCCCACCTTGCTAAGGAAGACAGCAAATAAAATAAACAAACTAGCAAAAAAATTCATTGGGCAGATATACTGCCTGGCCAAAAAATGGTTGCACACTCTAATATTTTCATGGAGTGCATTTAGCCTTGATTGCTGCATGTAATCTCCATGACATTGTTATTCCAGTTGGTCAGGTTTAGGCTCAGCAACATTAATATGGCAATAAAATGAAGTCAGTTGATCACCTGAATGTGCAAAATGAGCAGGTTACCACATCAATCGCCTTTTTCTTCCCTGATGGGATGGATATAAAATGGGAACTTAAATAATGAAAGAATGGTTCAGGGAGCATGAGGAATCATTTTCATATGTGTTGACATCCCAGAGTTCTGTCCTTAACCCTACTGAAAGTTTTCGGGATGTGCTGGAGAAAACTTTATGAATTGGTTCAATTTTTCCCTCATCAATTCAAGACATCGGCGAAAAATGACCCCAAAACTAGATGAAAATAAATGTTCTGTTGCTTAAGTTTGTTGAAACAATAGCATGATGATTACCTGCTGGAAGCAAGGCTACAGACAGAAGAACAACATATTCATGTATGCAACTTTTTTGGACGGGCAGTGTATTTCAGATATTTTAAGTGCTTTTCCTGTACAGTGAATTATCATGCTCGTGACAGTGAAGTTGCCTTATAGCTGGCACAAATTACTCTTTTTTTTAAAGCAACCTAATTTTTTTATTACCACATAATGCTATGTAGCCTGTGCCAGCCATCTAGTATATTTTTTCTGTATTCATTGTATTCATAATATTAAATTATTTAATATTTATTTAATATTGATTTTATTTGCAATACCCCTTAGTTTTGTCAGACTAGTTTAAATCAGAACTACAGTACCAGGCTTGTGTTGTGACCTCTCCATGACCCTGTCATCTCTTTTTACTCATCCGACACATGCTTGTGGGAAAGCACAACACTGCCAGCATGAGCATTTGCACCGCATGCTTCTCTCCAAGTAATTAAATCAATAGAAACTTACTTTTTGACAGAACAGTGTCAATTATTCATGTCAAAAACTTCTCAATTTAATGAGGGACTGTTTCTATAAACAAAGTATGAGGTGCAAAATTTGTGCATGATTAATATTACAGAAGCTAAATTACCTACAGGGAAAAAAAAAGTAAACCTTCATTTTAAAAGATTTGCTACATAAATGTATTATGAAATACAGGCTCCTGAAGCCTACAGTGCACCCCAGAAAGCCTTTGGTTCAATGTCCAGCTGTTGAAACAGATAAATATGAATAATTAGAATATTTATGGACGACTCATTAGCACTCATTAGCCTCACAACAAAGAGATCCTGAATTCAAGGTCTGGATGTTTGTGTGTGGACTTTGCAAGTTCTCTCTGTGTTTGCATGGGTTTCCTCTGGGTACTACAGTTTCCTCCCACAGTCCAAAGACATGCATATTAGGCTAACTGGCTAATCCAAATTACCCCTAGGTGTGGATGTGAGTGAAAATGGTTGTGTGTCTGTTGGCACTGTGATGGTTTGGTGAGCTGTTTAGGGTATACCATGTCTTCTCCCAGTGTCGGCTGAGATAGTCTACAGCCTCTTAGGATTAAGTTGTTTGGCAAATGAGTGAGTGAGTGAGAATATTCCTGAATAATCAGAAAGTAAAAGAGAAACGTTACAATAAGTGCACATGTGCTTGACTTGACAAAGTAAATGTACACTAAAAAACTTAGCAAGAGAATCTCAGGATTTACATGAAGAGAAAATTACTCAGTTATGTAAACTATCAAAAGACCTGTCACTTGTGTTATTTCCGGACAAACTGCAAATACTTGAGTGAATTAAAAGAATAGCAATCGGTCCCTCTGTCTCACCTGCACATCCACACCTATTACACATGCCCTACTGCCACACACACTTGGGAACGGCCATTAAAGTGCATTTTCAAATCTGCAAAAAAGTACAGAATGCAGAATGTTTTTTAAAAACGTTGTTAAAGTCATTGATATGCAGGATTTTATGAATTTTACTTAATTGACTAAATGAATAACTGCATGAATAAGCAGGCGTTCTTAATAAAGCGGTGTGTAAATGTATAGGAGATTTAGTTTTTTTGTTTTTTTATGTGAAATCAACCGCAATAAAAAAAATTACTTTAACATTTAAATAAAATAAACTACAGAAAAGGTTTTTGACTGTTTATGTAGACCATCCAAAAACACACCTTAAATCTATAATACACTGTTCTGGATTCACGTAGTTTATTTGTGATGGCTTAAATCTATTAACGTCTTGTTCTTTCCTGTGTGGCACTTCCTTATGGCATGAGGAGAATTTCTGCCACTCTCTTCTTTTCTCCTCCTAGAAGTTAATGGCAGTGCCCTTCCTGTTGGCTGAGAGATAAAAGAGACTGATGAACCAACAGGATGTCCAGTATGAAAGACAGGGCATCAGAAGTCTCTTTGTTAAAACAAAAAGAAGTGAAAAACTATGTGGTTTCATGAACTCCTCATTGTCCCAGCTTAGTGCTCACTTATTCATCCTGAATCATATCATTCAGTAACTAGAGTGTAACAAATAGGAAAGTGTGAAATGAGAGTCAGGATTTCTGGCCTTCTTTACACTATTCATCAAGAAAACTCCCCGTATCAAGCAGTGTCAGCAGAACGGAAATGAAGGTTAAGCAAATTAACCAGTGAGGAAACAATGACACAGGCTTTCTGTCCATTATCCAACTCCAGATTCAGATCAGATGCAAGTTTTTAGAAGCTGAAGCTGGTAAGATAAAATGAACCTCTTAATATACTGCAAGGCTTCTTGGGGAAACTTTGGATTGTTCCTTCTGGGAAAAGCCTCAAGAATTCTATGTTGTACAACGATTTCTCTAAATTCTCCGGATAAATCTTACTACGCTTCTAAAGATGAACTCTTATCAATTAAAATGAATTGTACAGATCATGCGGTTATCTATTTACATTTAGTAAATTTAATTCTAAACTAATTCTGAAAATTCTTCCATTTCAGAAAGTTTAGTGCTGAGTAACACTCCAGTCTTGGCTCAAAACAAACTAGCATGGCTGCCAGGTTTGTGGCTTCCCAATGCCACATTATGAAAATAAATTCATAAAGAATTTATAAAGTTTAAATCTTTCATAGATGATCAATTTGTTGAGGATCTGGTGACAGTGAGGGCTATAGCATAGGCTATGCTTAACATTATTTTTATACTCATTAATGCATTTAGTGTGCCCTCATGTCATATGGATGTGGACCCTGTAGTTTTGGAAGAAATCACTTCTGTCAGGAAAGCAGTATTTCATCACAGGATAAAAGTGATTATTCTGTATTATTCTGTACTGATGTTTTTATTTATTTATTTATTTTAGCAACCATTCCCTCTAAAGTGACAAGAGCAGTGTTCCTGTTAGGGATGTTTTAAGGCATAGTGCACCGAGATGAGAAGGGGTATATTTAATGGTGTAAAGCCCAAAGTTTAACATCTAAATGCTATCTGGTGAATTTTGTCATCATTTATATTGAGTTCTATCACAGTGTATATTTGTACATCATATTTAAATTATGAACATATAAATAGATCAGGGGCGGCATGGTGGCGCAGTAGTTAGCACGTTCGCCTCAGAGCAAGAAGGCCTGGTTTGATTCCTAGGCTTGAGTGTCTCTGAGTGGAGTTTGTATGCTCTCCCCGTGCATGCGTGGGTTTCCTCCGGGCACACTGGTTTCCTCCCACAGTCCAAAAACATGCAGAGTTGGCTGTTCCAAATCACCCCTAGGTGTGAGTGTGAATGGTTGCATGTGTGGTGGCCCTGCGATGGCCTGGTGAGCTGTCCAGGGTGTATCTCGCCCAGAGTCAGCTGAGATGGGTGTGGCTTAGAAAATAAATTGATAAATAGATCATTTTATTGCAAACAATTATCAAATAATTTTAATTATTCTTGTGCACACACGTGCATTTATCATATCCACAGGACCAGAACACATAATTGTTTAAAAATAAATGGTCAGAACACATAATTATTTAAAATAAAAAAATATATATTTTATACTTAATTCCTGCATCTGAACAGTACCCAAAGCATGGCCGAAATCAGGATCCTTTATTTTGACATGTCTGTATGATGCTGCTTTTAAATCTCATCCAGCCTAATGACAAAGAGACACATTTGAGACTGGAGAAGCCTACACTACAGCGGTGTCCATCCTGTATTCATGATTCAGATTATGGAAGTAAGCCAATGTGCCTGTAATGTGTTTATTATTTCTTAATAGTTCTTACCAATTTAACATGTCTTTTATAGCGACCACTACATTGCTAAGTACCGAAACATTAACTGTGCTCACAATGTTAAACCTGTCAGCTCTTTTGATATCACCAGCCATACTTTTAAAACCACTGAGTGGGAAAGTGAATAACTTTAATTACTACACATTCGAAATATTTTCTTGTTTCTGATTAGTGAAAAGCCTTTAAATAATAATTAATATTCTACTGCAAGCCAGCTTACCCATCACTGACTTATTCGTTAAATAAGTTAAAATATTCTGAATGGATAATAAAACAACTACAGAATTTGGCTTTTGTATGATATGGAGAATTATTCAGATTCATAGGGGATAAAACCCCCTCGATCTGAATAATTCTCCATATCATACTTGACCTCATTCAATAATTATCTCATTATATCATGGGGTGTGGTATATTAGGCAGCAGGTAAACAGTCAGCCCTCAAAGTTGATGTGTTGGAAGCAGGAAAAATGGGGGACGATTAAAAAAATTATCATGTCAAGATAACTGGTTCAGAGCATCTCTGGCATTTGCATTTGGTTGAAACTGTATTTCTGTTAGATGGCACAGTGGCATAGGGGTTAACACATACATCTTACAGCAAGGAGGTCCTGAGTTTGAATCCTGGGCTTGGCGAAGGCGTTTCTGTGAGAAGTTGGCACGATTTATTATTTCCTGGAATTGCTTGGTATGTCGTTATTTCTTGGTTATTTCTTGGTTATGAAAGTTTCTTGGTTGCTTAAAGTTTTTTTTAACTTTAATGTAAAGAGAAAAAATGCAACTTATCATGTTACTAACTAACTGCAAAGTGTGAATACTTTCCTGCAGAGGAACAAAAAAAAAAAATGAAAGGACTGATGTAGTCTCCTATATTTTTTAATCAACTTTACTGAAATCTTTGACATAGTAAACTTACATGCTTTTGTTAAATAACACTTTTTTCCACCAACACCAAATGAAATTAAACAAATCCTTTCAGTCGATCATCAACAAAAGCATTTGAAAATCCCTAGCAAACATACACTAAATGAATCCAGCTTTTGACCAATCATTTTCCTAGCAACAAATGAGTTCTATTTACACTGAGTCATGTCTGTTTTGAGGCTTTTTTTGTTTTGAGGTTTACCATTATAAGATTCGGGGAATCCTTCTGGGACTCTGTAAGTAGGTAGAGTATTCTGGTACCAGAAATCCCCTGTGCAATCATGAAAACGGTTTGAAAATCAGCAAAATAAGTGGATTATTCCATTGTTTTACAACAACTTGGACATGGAACCCTTTCTTAAACCAGTATTGTCGCATGGATAGATTGTATTTATGTATATTTGAACTTAGTCATGTCGAAGGTTTGCTTTGAAGGATGTATTTTTGACGATATCACATTTTAGTCCAGGTAAACCATTTTAATCTTACTTTGGCTCTTACTCAAAACACTACCTTGCAACTTAAGCTGTATCATGCTGTAGTGCGTCACAAATATTTGAAATCTGGGTTTTCTTCTTGGTGGTAACATGACCGAACGATACCTTGCTACAGTTATCTAATATTTACATGGAAGAGATACCACTTTGCCTGATTTACTTCATGACAGTTAGAGGGTAACATACTGAGAGAAATAGTTCTATGGCCAAGAATGTAATTGGGGATTATAAAAACTCCAAAAGACCCTAAACATTGACTTCTTCAGCCAAAAGTCTTCATGAGTCAATTACGTGCTGCATTCATGCAGGAAGTGAAACACTCACAATGGCAGGGTCAACAAGGCCACCGGGGGCTGAATCACCTTGTACACATTATTATATCAACAAGAACACAGAGCCTGTTCATTCTGTAGAAGATTACTGGTAAAGTAGTGAGCTCTCTACACACGCACACACACACACACACACACACACACACACACACACACACACACACACACACACACACACACACACAC
>JAQMYF010000010.1:6971436-6984264 GCA_030014195.1 Neosilurus mollespiculum | reverse complement strand
ACAGCAAAAGTAGCTATTCTGTGGGATCAGACCAGATGTACTAACCTTTGCTCTCCATCTGCATTAATGACCACTCTTCCAGGTTCTCTGATTGTCCTTCCTTGGACCACATATGATAGTTATTAACCACTGCATACCAGGAACACACCACAAGACCTACCGTATTGGAGATGAATAAACTCAGACGTTTGCCATTACATTGTGGTCTGTGTAAAAGTCACTTAGATCCTTAAGCTTTATCATTTTTCCTGCTTCCAGCACATTAACTTTGAGAATTAACTGTTCACTTTTACCTAATACATTTCACTGCATGGCAGGTGCCACTGTAATGAGATAATGTTATTCACTTCACCTGTAAGTCACCATAATGTTGGCTATATTGGTTATTGGCTATTAGTTTTTACTTATTGATGGGGCAACCCTAATAATCTATCTGATCTCCATCCATAGGTGCTATCAAACATCATTTTATTTGCAGTTTCATTCTTTTGTAAAAGAGCATTAGACACGTTAGGCAATGAGAAGAACTGAAGTGCACAAGTCGAAGTTTCTTTATACTTAGGCTTTTAAGGAGAACAGTGCACCACTAATGACAATGTTTGACTGAAATGGCATCTGCTATTCTACCTTGAAGGTTAAGGTATGATGCAGTTACAGGAGCACAATAGACCAGGCATGTCTGGTATGAGCTACCTGAATTGCTGGCTGACACGCAGGCTTCAATTCAGCTTAATCACCATTAGCACACCAGAGATAGGAATTTAAAGAGCTACACTTGAACTCTCTTGCATGTACTGTAGAGAGGGTAAATATCCTGAGGAGAATATGTAAGGTACAAGTGTGGGTTGTTAAAGTACATGGCTATTAAATCGTGGCTATTAAATCCATGTTATTGGAAGAAGGCCTTCGGCACTGATGTGATGCATGCTTACATGTTCCTTTTACAGTCACTAAACTTTATGAAAACAATGCAATAATATGAAGACACTGAAATAGGTAGTGATGATTCACTAAGAGTCACTATGTCTATTTACCTTTTTTTAAAGTTGGAGGATAAGACCTTAGGCATAAGTGCAAAATAACA
This sequence comes from Neosilurus mollespiculum, assembly GCA_030014195.1. Classification (NCBI taxonomy): domain Eukaryota; kingdom Metazoa; phylum Chordata; class Actinopteri; order Siluriformes; family Plotosidae; genus Neosilurus; species Neosilurus mollespiculum. The sequence goes on along the minus strand of JAQMYF010000010.1, from coordinate 6,983,180 downwards.
TAATTTCTTCTCAAGTTTTACTACTATTTGAACTTTAAAATGTGTAAAGGCTGCACAGTGGTTAGAATATTCGCCTCACAACAAAAAGGTCCCGGGTTCAATGCCCTAGGGGCATTTCTGTGTGGAGTTTGCATGTTTTCCCCGAGCTTGCATAGGTTTCCACTGGGTACTCCGGTTTCCTCCCACAGTACAAAAACATGCACAGTAAGCTGATTGGGGGTTCCAGAGTTGGCTGAGATAGGCGCCAGCCTCCCCACAACACTAATTAATAGAATTAAGCGGCTTAGAAAATTAATAAATGAATGAATGTGTAAAGCTTTTTAAGCTATAGTGCATAAACACTGGTATAGTATGATCTAAACAATATAAAAGACATTTTGATGGAAATACTGTTGATATATTTTTTTATTGTGCTATAATTAGGGTTTCCTGCTGATTACTCTTGTGCTTAAAATCTAGTGTGTGATTTTTTAATACTTATATACATTGATGAGCTATAACATTAAAAACATTATGACTACTAATAGGTCAAATGAATAATGTTGATTATTATTCATTCAAGAGATTATCTCATTTCTGATTGGTAGAAAGCCATCAAATAATTCTGGGTATTGCATCATTGTCATTGGATAACCGAATTATTGCATTGTTGCCATTGGCTAATTTGAACGATTATTGCATGACTGGCACGCTCAATGTGTCTTGATTTGAGCATGCATGAGAAGAACGTGAGAACTACTGCGCATGCATATTCAGGGGCAGCATGACAAAAATAGAGGTAAAGCACTATCCACCCCTTGTATGCATGTGCTCACAGAAACCCACAAAATAAGATTTCTACAGTTTATATTTACATATTTTAATGATAACCCTGAGGCAGGTAAGATGAGCACTGCACTTTTAGCTTTTCCCTGTTTACGGTCTCGGGGAAGCTGAAGCCAATCCCATTTGACTTTGGGCAAAGGTAAGGTTCAGCCTGAATAGCTAATTGCTCTGTGTTGCTAACAGCATCTGTTCAGAAACAAAAGTAACATAACAAAAAGAAAGTAAAGGTTCTTTAGTTTATACTACAGGAAACACACACAAAACAAACCAAAATTAGATTTTTATGGTTTATTTTTCCAATTTTAAGCGAGGTAATGAGTGCCAGCCTGAGTGCCCGTGACAAACTGAGAGTATCTTTCACTTTGATTCATGCATTATCCACTTGGACTAATGATTTATAATTCTGCCTTTAATACATAACTGTTAATTATTTAAAGATACTGGACCAATCAGATCACACCATTTCTGTGTAATATATACTAATAGACATTATAATTATTTCAAGAGATAATTTCTGATTGGTGGAAAGCCATCAAAAATTATTGATATTGCATCATTGCCATTATATACCTGAATTGTTACATCGTTGTTATCAGATAATTGGCATGATTGGTATGTGCCAGTGTTCCTTCTCATAGATATCACATAAGATATATCAGCTCCACCCTGCAAACTGCCAAAGCACTGCAGCCCTGAGCTGTAAACTTTGTAGGCATCTGCCGTGGGGCGTAGCCAATCTATCTTAAGATCTATCTATGTTTTTCCCCTCCTCGTGTAACTGGTGTCCACTACGTGAATGCAGTGACAATGAAAATAAAAGTGAATCCTTTACAACCACTTTCTCCTGATGTGGCAAAGATGAAGTAATTAGGCTGGACTAGTCAGTTTTATATGGTGGGTACATAGGGCTCCCCAGATTATTATACACAACATAACCCATATTACATACAACTTGACCTTTGTTAAACTCACCCCCCTAGAATTACACAAAATATTCATTCATTCATTTTCTAAGCCGCTTAATCCTATTTAGGGTCACGGAGAGGCTGGCGCCCATCTCAGCTGACTCTGGGTGAGGGCTCTCTGAACAGCTCACCAGGCCATCGCAAGGCCAGCACTCACACAACCACTCACACTCACTCTCACACCTAGGGGCAATTTGGAACAGCCAACCTACTGTGCGTGTTTTTGGACTGTGGGAGGAGACCGGAGTACCCGAAGGAAACCCATGCAAACTCCACACAGAAATGGGGAGCTGGGGTTCCAACCCAGGCCTTCTTACTGTGAGGCGGACGTTCTGACCACTACGCCACCATGCCGCCTACACAAAATATTATTTCTTTTTATTTATTTAATTGTTTTACCTGACAGGGAAATGTTCTTTGGAAGGAGTCTGGGTTAACCTTATGCCCTTGCTTTCTTATCTGGGGAACCCTGTGTACCCACCATATAAACCTGACCAGTCCAGCCTAATCACTTCCTCTTTGCCACATGTCACTTGGGATGAAGTGGTTGTGAAGCACTCACTTTAAATTTCATGTCATTGTCAGGTATATAATGTTCATTTATGGATTCTGTGTGCTTTTGTTCTTTTTTTTATCCCTCTTTGCTACATCACTTGGGAGGAAGTGGTCATGAAGGATTCACTTTGATTTTCATGTCACTGTCAGTGTCAGCACTGCAATAAAATTACTCATTGGAATGACAACGGTGTGGTCTCCTTAATAAAAAATATCGACCCAACGCAGAGGACACTGGTTACACTTGATGCCGTGAACCGTGACATCTCTGATCAGTGCCGCCTGGTCACCCGGGGTGCAGCTGCTGACACTCGGTTCCTCTCCCAAGGTGTGTAAGAGACACTTCGCTCTCTAATTAGCACCACTGACACGCGATTCTCCACTTTCCCAGGCTGTCTGCAGAAACGCATCTCGGCTGTGAGCGCATCAGGTGTGTTGATCCAAGAGATTAAAGTGACACTTTGACAAATTAAGTTGATCAACGAGACTAATCATTGATTCAAATTACGTGGGACATAATTATCTGGGTTGGACTACTGACAGTAGTGACAATAATACTGTGAGAGAAAGACCGCCTTTGTGAATGTGAGCACAGAGACAATCCAACCATCCCTGTACTCAGCAGCACTCTGAACCCTCCAGGTGTAGAGTTTGCAGTTCTGCAAACCACTCAACACATGTACACTGCAGGCTGTTTACACTGTGCCTCAGTTGATTCAGCCCTGGTCATGTAAGACCGGCATGCCCTCAGCTCTCTGGCTCTTTAGTGGTAATGCCCCCTTCTCCCAACTCTGCTAATTTAAACTAGAACATCATGTGATGTGAGGGGTAGCATGGGCAGTGAAAGCAATACCTTCGTGGAAATTGGCTAGTGATTTGTTTTATACTACAGTTTCTGTTGGAGGCCAGGCCACTTTGAGAGGAATGCTTGATTGTGGGAGCATGTCGTGCATGCTCAGTGTGGAGATGGAGTCCAAGCTTAAAGCTGCTGGTGTTCTCTTGAGTCCTCAACCTGTGCCTGAGAAGGTGGTTCTTGTATGTTGTGGTGGCCTTACAACACAACCCAGTTGCATTTACGATTTGAACATTGAGATTTATGGATCAAAGTTTATCATGCCAGCTTTCATTGTCCCAAGGGAGAAAGATGAACTTATTATTGGAAGTAATGTTATCAGGCCACTGACACAGAGGCTGAGATCAGATGAGAAGTATTGGGAGTTTATTTGCTCAAATACTTTGGATATTGAGTGTGAGAAGTTTCTTAAGTTACTCAGCTGTGTCACCCATTGGTCTGGCTCTGAACTGCCTGAGAAAATTGGCACTGTTAGGCTGCGGCAGGCTGTCACCCTTGCAGTATCTGGTGTGGGGAAAATTACCTGGCAACGCCCCATCTCATCTGGGAGAACTATCATTGTGGAGCCCACCTCTTCCCACTGTGCATCAAGAGACATCATTGCCCTTGGGGGAAACGCTTTTTTCAGTACCACGGACCTCACATTGAGGTTTTAAACATCCCCCTCCATGAGGCTGACAGGGGGTACATGGCCTTCACAACACCCTTGGGCCTTTATGAGTGCAACAGGCTCCACCAGGGTCTATGCAGCAGCCCAGCATCTTTCATGCGGATGATGATCAGTGTCTTTGGTGATTTGTTCAATGTCGGCGGCACTTTCTTTGTGCTCATCATTTGAGTCAGAAGTAATCTCTGCTTGATTTGTTCAGTTTCTATCAGGAGTTTCTATAAAGCTCCTCCCCAAGCACTGTAGCAGCTCTTTCTCTCTCTTCGATGTCTTGTGTTTTTCTTCCTCTTCCTCCTCCGGGGGTTTGTTCTGTAACTGACTCAGAAGATATGGAACCTTTTTCTGGTGTCTCTGCTTGATCTCCACCAGCTGGCTCTGGTGCTCCATGTGCATAGTGGACATCAGCTTACTCTCATCACACAACACCTTCTGCAGGCCCACGAAGTCCGCCAGCTCCTGCATCAGCTCACTCTCCAGCTTGGCGTTTGCCGTTTTGGAGCCCACTACCTCAGACATGAGAATCTTCAAGGCACTCTTGGCCTCCACAATTGTGATCGAGTCCCAGTGCTGCTTCATTTGGCATTTGTTATTGGCATCCAGAACTTTCTGCTGCAGGTTGGTGATCTGAGCACTCCTGAGCTCTATCTCAGTCTTCAGGTTTTCCAGTTGTTTATTGATGGAAGCTTCTAGTTCTCCTTACCCTCCAGCTCAAAGATGGTCAGGGTGCGGCGACGGACTCCATCTGCTGGTGGAGTTGCATGATCTCCTCAGCCAACATCTTCCTGTCTTCAAGCAGGTCCTGTACGTGGCATCGAGCCTCCTCCGTACTCACCAGCACCTCCACCTTGTTCAGCAACCAGGCCTAACTCTGCTTGTGGCCCCTTCCATCTCGCAGTTCTGTGTGTTTTGCGTTTCTCAGCCACTTCACTTCTTTTCTGAAGTACGTCCTTCATGTGTTTATTAGTTGCAGCAGCCTTCTCGGTTTTGCATTGCAGAACATCTGGAAATCCCGTTACAGCTTCAGCATCTCATACTGCCGTTTATGATCCTTTCCTTTCAGCTTCAAAACTTCTTCATCCTTTTATTTTGAACTTGGTGATGCTGCGAGGACTCTTTAACTTCAGAAGTTTGGACTGGTCCTGGAGTTTCTTCTTCAGCTCGCTCATCTGCCCGTCCAGCTTCTGTAACATACAACCTACTAAGGGTCTATGCAACAGCCCAGCATCTTTCATGCAGATGATGATCAGTATCTTTGGTAATTTAAACTTTTCAAGTCTCCTGTGTTATCTGGATGACCTGTTGGTCTTTGCTCCTTTGGAGGAGGAAGCTCTAGAGTGTCTGGACATGGTCTTTTCATGTCTCCAAGCTAAAAACCTGAAGCTGGCTCAGAGGAAATGTCACCTCCTTCGAAGATCTGTTAAGTTTCTTAGACATGTGGTTGACAGCAGTGGTGTTTCTGTTGATCAGGAGAAAGTGAAAGGGATCTCTGCTTTTAAGAAGAAAGATATTATGAACAATGATGGATGCACTCCATTTCAGCAGAAGGTCAAGTCTTTCCTTGGCATGGTGCTTTATTATCAGCACTTCATTCCGGACTGCTCTTCTATCGCCAAGCCGCTCTTCACTCTTACTGTAGGGCAGAAGAGGAAAAGTAAAGGCTCATAGGCTGGAATTCTTGGCTCTCAAGTGGGCCATTTGTGATAAATTCAGTCATTGGCTCAAGGGTCATAAGTTCACTGTCTGGTCTGACAATAATCCACTCACATTTATACTGAATAAGCCAAAGCTTGATGCCAGTGAGCACATTCCTGGTTGTTTGAATGTAGTGGCAGATGCTCTCAGTAGAGATCCTTTTGTGAAACCTTTGAAGGAGCAGCTGCTATGACCAGGCACAGGATGTAGATTGTGGATGTGTTCAGGACACTTTTCGCCTCTCCTGTCAACCACCGTCCTTGGGAGCTATCTGTCCCTCCATTAACTTCAATGATTCCCTGTCTAAGGTCGAAGTCTTCTCTCTTGTCTCCTCTGTGGGTGATTAGGACTCTGCCACCAGACAGCGTGCAGTCTCCCTTGCTGATCACCTTAGTACTTTGACACCACCTGGTCAAGACATGTTGCCTTCTTTGTCTCTTACTGACCTTCATTGCATCAGCAGCGAGATTCGGTTCTCTCAAGGGTCATTTACTATGTTGAGAGGAAGCGCAGGCCCTCCAGACATAAATGCTACAATGAAAGTCAGCTGACTCTGAGAGTTCTTAAACAATGGGGAAAATTAACAGTCTTTAATAGTATCCTCTATATGGTAACAAAGGATGCTTTAACCAAACAGAATAGGTTTCAGTTTGTTGTACCTGATTCACTTAAAGCAGATGCCCTGTCTGGTGTTCATGACCATGCCAGTCACCAGGGCCAGCCTTGCATGCTTTCTCTCGCTCGCCAGCGCTTTTTCTGGCATGTCATGGAGACAGACGTGCGCAATCATGTCAGGTGCTATTCCAGATGTGTCCTCAATAAAACCCCTGAACCATCTGCCAGAGCCCCACTAGAAAGCATCACAACCTCTGCTCCACTAGAATTTGGGTGTGTGGATATTTGGTAAGCTGAGGATAGCAACAACAGGTCTGTCGATGTTCTGGTGATTACTGATCACTTCACCAGACTCGCACATGCTTTCTCCTGTCAAGATGCAAGCCTAGCCAAGATACTGTGGAACAAATTTTTCTGTATTTATACTTTCCTCAGCGCTTGCACTCTGACCAAGGAGCAAATTTCGAGAGTGAGTTGATTGCAGAGCTCTTGAAGCTGTCAGGGGTTGCCAACTTGCACAGATCACCATATCATCCTATGGGAAATGGTGTACAGAGAGGTTTAATTGCACTCTGGGCAACATGTTGAGGTCACTGCACCCACGATCCAAGCAGAAATGGTCACAAGTTATTCAGACCATGAACTTTGTAAGTTGCACTGTCCATGAGTCCACAGGGTTCGCGACTTTATATTTGATGTTTGGGAGGGTTCCTAGACTGCCAGTTGGCCTCATGTTCAAGAGTGAAATACGAGATGTGACTGTGTGTGACTGTGTGTGAACTGCACAGCTGAGCAGAAACACCAGTGTGGCCAGTATAAGAAGCAGGTCAAAGGTCAACCTCTGTCTGTCAGGGATTGGGTATTATTGGTGAACAAAGGTGTCACAGGAAAGCGCAAGCTCTCTGATAAATGGAAGCCCATGGTTTACACTGTTGTGGCTGCAAAACCTGTTTTACATATCTACCGTATCAGGGATCAGGATGGACATGAATGTGTTGTCCATCGGAACTTGCTGCTCCAGGTCAATTTCTTGCCCCTGAATGACACCTTGGGTGATGATACTGTTCTGCTGTCTGACTATGACTGTCCAGACACACCTGCCCCTAGTGTTACTAATGGCCCTTCTTTAACTGAATGGCACAGTAATGAAGTGCCTGGTCTGGACACTACTGCTGCCACAGCTGAACCTTCCCTTGCTGGCTCCCTCTCGAGTCTTTGTGGATGGGATGATGGATGCACCGCTTCGTGGGTTGTTGATGAACATCATGAGCAGTACTGTGTTGATGAGACCTATGGACAGGACAGTTCTTCATTCCCCTCTCCGGCCTTTCAGGGTTTAACTGTTCCCACTAGTCTCATGGACCCCCCACAAGTTCATCCTGTTCTCCTAGACCTATCTCCGAAACCGAAGGCTGAGGGTGAACTCACCTTGCAGTTTGGTAGAATCATTAAACCTGTGTGTTGTCTGATTGAGTCCATGACACAGCTTGAGTCTTTGTTAGACTTTGTTCCCATGCTGATATTGAAGTGTGATGTGTATCATTCATGTTCATTTGAGGGATTGGATGTTGAAAATATATTTTGTTGTACTTTATTTGTATGTTCCCTTAAGGTCTCTCAATTTGTTATCTGTTATCTGAAAAATAATCTGCATAACCCTGTTATTTTCTTTTTTTTGTCATGGGAACACATTGTCGGCCTGTATATGTGTGGAATATAAGGCACCTCATTCTGTCTGTAGAGTATCTTGAGTTTCGCTAGGTGCAGAATGAATCTCTTAATCTCTTATCCCTTTGTTGGGAAGATTATATATCTGAATGCAGTTGTTTTTGTTAAAATTAGGCTAGTGTTTTGGAAATGTGTTTTGTTATACTGCCCAGGATTTTGTGTATTCTGATAACTGTTATTTTAAACAAGTCCAGCTGTTTTTAATAAAAAATATTTAGCATGACCCAACATTTTTGCTTCTTAAGATTTTGGCACACACAAAAAGTCCTTTGAGCAGTATATAAAGCTTTGAATGTACTTTCAGGTTTATAAAAATCCAATCAGGTCATGAGCGCTTCACTTGGAATTCTTCAGGAAGCAGAGGAAGGATGTTTACAGCAGAGTGGTCAAAGGACAAAGGTCTGGGAAGGTTGTAGGAAACAGGGCAATGTCCCTGTTGTTCACTGAAAAAATTAAAATTATGTTTATTTGTATCCCAGTGGTATTGAATCCATGATTCTGATTGGTCAGAACCTGTTGGTTATTTTTCTATAGCAGCATAGCTCGAAGAGTATTTCTGATTTCTGATCATATCTAGAGTACCAATAAGCCCAGTAACTTGCGTGGTGTAAGGTGAACTGCACAGGAAGATTTTAAACAGTGTGCATATTTTTTTTATTCCTGTGAGGAGACTTTTATTTGTAATTTATGGATCTCCGGTTTCAGTACTTTTGTAACAGTCAGAGACTGTCTGACTAAGCTTTCAGACAGGAAAGTCCTCAAGATGGAGGACCTTGTGGTGTCTAGGTAACATGACAATCTGCAGGTTTTATTTTATCTTATTAATTTCAGAATAGAAGAACAGTGCATGGCTGGTAAAAGAATCAGTGTTTTAGTAATAGCCATTACCTGTTTTATGGACATTTCACAAACTGAAACATAATGTGGCACAGTGGCATATTGGTTATCATGTCTGCTTTAGGGCGAAGGTCCTGGGTTCGAGTCTCAGGCTTTGTAGCGTGTTTTTTTGTGTGGGGTTTGCAAGTTTTGTATTCTGGTTTCCTCCCACAGTCCCAAGACATACAAATTAGACTACTTGGCTTTTCCAAATTGCCTCTAGGTATGAATGTGAATGGTTGTGTGTGTTGGCCCTGTGATGGACTGGCGAACTGTTCAAGGTGTATCCTGCCTTCGTGCAGAGTCAATTGAGTTGACTCCAGCCTCCCTGCTACCCAAGTATTAAGCAGTTTGGCAAATTATCAAATTAACCAATTATGTTGCTGTATTACAGGAGGACTATATCATGCCAGGTGAGCGGTTATTGGAAACTTTGAGGGAACTAATGGGCCATATTCTGTACCAACATCCCCTTACTGATTATATTCCAATAACTGAATGCCTCATCATAGTTTATCTCTTGCAGAATTTTAAGGAGAGATTTAACCTAAACCCTCAAATACACATGTATGCTGTAAGGTACGAAAACATTGTGTCTGAATGCCAACTCATCCTGTGCAGATGAATAAGAATGATGTTAGTGGCTCCACTCAACCTTTTCTGTTCTAATTTCCCCCTGTTGGGAATGTTGCAGCACTGTTTTGGGGGTTTGCCAAGCAAAGTTTGGTGGGGGGTCAATGGCTGGAAAGAAAGGAACCTCTTGGCCCTTCTTTTCAAGGAATGCTTGGCTTGTAGTGAGATGCCTACCTATCTGTCTGTCAGCAGGTGTCCATTTCAGCATGGCTGTGCATTCCAACAATCCCAGGCCAGCCACTTGGGGCAAAACTTCCCCAAGTGTATATATTTCATTCTCAAGCCCAGTTGTGACTAGGCATGAACCCTGTGATGTTCAATGATCCAAGACAAGCTTCCTTTACGTAAGGCCCAGTTTCTATGACTGACGATCTAGTTTCAGCTCAAGATGAATTAGTTTAAAGGAAAGAGAATATTTAGCTTAGAACAAGCTTTGTCATGCTGTGGGTCATTCTTGCTAACCTCTCACACAGACTTTTCACCAATTAATGCCAGAATTAGCATACATTACTGAGCAGTCATTTGATGTTCGACCTATTCACCATCACATTTATCTGAGAAACATGAAACAAATACTTCTCCTGACCCAAGAATTGCTTTGTATTCTGTAACTCAATCATTAAGCACTTCCAGTACCTCTCTGAGGACTATCAGTTCATTACACAGTTCAAGATTCCAAACACTCAATCAGGGATTAAGTGTCTGAAAAGAGAAACAGTGGGCAGTGAGTGGAAAGCTTCTGGGCTTCAAGGCTGTCTATTGTTACAGGAAAGCCTTTGTTCAGAGAACTGGCAGAGTGTGGAATAGCGCCAGTCCATGGAGGACAAACCATTCTCCCATACTGGTTTCATGGTGCACACGGAACACTGCGAATTAGAGCAGAAACGAACCAAGTCTCAATTCACACTTTATCTCTTTCCATATTGTTCTTAATTCAGTGTGATAAGTCAGGGCTTCCATTGCTGTCTGGACACTTTACTTCTCCATCTGCTACTTTAGCCTTACTAAATTTCATAGTTACATCTGGATTCAGCTTGATTTCACTATGGAATTGAATCGAACCATTCTGATTGGTTTGTGAACCACATGTGAAGGAACAAGGCACTTTTCCCCATCCTGTGATGTTGCTGCAGTTATTTGAATTGGTGGCTTGTGTTCAAAACATAGTATACCCTAAATTACACTATGGCAGTGTTGGTATTAATTTCTTGAGATCTGAGATCTTCACTGTCTCTTTAGGAAGGTCAAGAATGGTCATTACAAATAACAAATAAATTCTTTCTGAATCACTCAACAACCATGAGTTCCACAAAGCAATTTACTAAGAATCTGAAAATGAAGCTAACTGATATAACATATAGATGAAGTCATAAAAGCAGGTGAAGTCATTTTACACTGTCTAAAATGTCATTAAGGGGGGCACGGTGGTGTAGTGGTTAGCATGTCTGCCTCACAGAAAGAAGGTTCTGTCATTTTTGTGTGGAGCTTGCATGTTCTTCCCTTGTTTGCATGGGCTTCCTCCCACAGTCTAAAGGCATGCACATTAATTTAACTGACTGTTCCAAATTGCCCTGAGGTGTGAGTGTGAGTGTAAATGGTTGTACGTGTGTTGTCTCTGCAATGGATTGTTGAGCTGTTCAGGGTGTACCACGCCTTTGCCTAGACTCGGCTGAGATAGGATCCAGCCTCCCCGCAATCCCAGTAGAAGTAAGCGGTTTGGCAAATTAATGAATGAGTGAATGAAAGAAATGTCAACAATATATGGAGTTAAAGAGAACTGTGGATATAGAGGCAAGATATGAAAGACCAAGATACCTGTCTGTATTCTAGCAAGAAAAGCAAAGCAAAATTCCCAAATGAGAGCAAGGACCTGCAGAAAGTTTTAGCTAATACAGAAGTAGTGCTGTGCTGTTCTATTGTGTAGCATTGTTAGTATTAACATATCTGTGCGCATGAATCATCAGAAAGACCAGGCACTCTAAATAGGGACCTCTGGCCTCATCGCAAAAGTGAATGTTTGAATAAAGCAAAGCAATATCTAGATGCACCAGATCCGTATTAGAAATGACTACTGTGGACTGATGAACTCTTTGGCCACAGCCACCATGTGTATATTTGGGATGAGCAGCATGTGATGAAAAGAATATCTTGCCACATAGTAAGCATTAGAGTGGATCTATGCTATGTGGGTCATGTGGCAATCAGTAGCACAGGAAACATCGCACAGGTAGATAGAAGAATGAATTACATTAAACAGCTGGAATGCCAGCATCACCATATACATAAATGACAATACACATCCCACTGTTAATTACTGTATTTAAAGCATCATATG
>JAQMYF010000010.1:6925867-6955266 GCA_030014195.1 Neosilurus mollespiculum | reverse complement strand
ACGACATTTCGTTCTGTATACACCTGTATATCTGAATGACAAATAAAGCTAAGTCTAAGTCTAAGTCTAAGTCTAATCATAATAAGGGTTATGGGGAGGCTGGTGCCCATCTCAGCCGACTCCAGGCGAGGGCGGGGTACACCCTGAACAGCTCGCCAGACCATTGCAAAGCCAACACACATACAGACATTCACACTAACACCTAGGGGCAATTTGGAACAGCCAATTGGCCTACTGTGCATGTTTTTGGACTTTGGGAGGAAACTCACGCAAGCACAGGGAGAACATGCAAACTCTGCACCCGGGAATCGATCCCAGGCCTTCATGCTGTGAGACGGAAGGGCTAACTACTGCGCTGCCCTATTATTATTATTATTATTATTATTATTATTATTATTATTATCATCATCATAATTATTATTATTGATTTTGTTGTTGTTGTTGATCTGATTTTTTCCTCATTCTGACATTTCATATTAAGTGCAGCTCTTGACCTGTGTCTGCATGATTTTATAAATGTGTGGCTGACAATTGATTACATATTTATAGGTGTACAGGTCTTTATAATACTGTGTATTTTCTACATCGCAGTTTTAAAGTTTCAGGTAAACATCAGGGAAATTGAATTGAATGAGTCCTGTTTTAATTTCATATCCCCCACCCCTTGTGATTAATGATCATAGCCATTGCAGTGCTAATTAAATTTTTATCTGTTCCTTGTTTAAAATTTATCCTGTGTGTTTTTATTTGTGAATTACTTTGTGCTTTTCCAGTACATCACTAGTGTGTAAGTTTCTCAGGTCCTCTGGATTTCAGAAAGCTAACACTCTTGACTCTGATCAAAAAGTTTTATTGCATTAGATTAGAATGACATTCTTACCAAAGAACCTGATAATAATTTTACAATGTGGGATACAATAGCAATGTGAAGTATGTAAAGCATTCTGCAGTGATTGTGTGGTGGCTGTGCTGTAATTGTTTCTGGTGAAACAGAGTGAGCCAGTTGGATTGTTGGACACACACATTTAAAACTGAAACAGTGCAGCTGATTTTGGTTTCAATATACCAACTGAGAACAATCGAATGAATAGGCAATCACTGTTAAAAAAAAATAAAAAATAAAAAAAATCAAACTAAGCATATGATGCCAGCTAGTGGAGAAAATTGGAGCTACAAGTTCAACTGTTTATAAAGTGGAAGGAATATTTTATGGCGTTTGATAACATATGCTTATATTGAGATAACATGCCAACCTCTACCCCGCTTCATTTATTCTAAATTCCTCTTTAGGGTGAAGTGGAATGCTGAATGCATGCCAGACCTTTTCCACAGTGTCACAGCCATGTTCCAAAATCTAGTGAAAAGATTTCTGAGAAAAGTGACTATCACAAACCAAATGGATTAAATCTATACTGTAATGTTTATCAGCACATATGGTCAAGTGTACATATATTTTTGGCCACACCAAGCCAAATAAATACCATTTATATACCAAATAGCCAAATATTTTTTACTTTATACTTTATCCTTCCACAGTCTACCCAGAGGGTGACTGTGAGGCTGCTTTTTAGGCCCATCCATGCCTCACCAGAGCCCTGTTAGCCGCCAATTTCAGGGTGATCCCTGTTGGTCTTCATTGTTGCCATAGCATTCATGTAGGTAAACATCTAAGCGATCTTTCTTCCATCCCAGCAATCACATACACTGGCTGTTATCACCTCCCAACAGAATGGATGAGGGCGTTGATTTTGGGACCCAAATCAGAATGGTTAAAAATACAAATATATAATGTGTTCACATAAAGAAACTGCTGCATTGAACACACCCTTTTTGTAAAATGCCACAATTGACTTGGCACATTGTGGACACTAGAGTGCTCTGTTGCTGTTTGAGTGCAGTAGAAAGACACAGAAATCACTTGGGTCCACACTGGGCTTTTTACACTAAAGCTGCACTATTTGGATGAAACATTATACAGCTATTATTGTATAATTTTGGTAAATGTATGCCTTACAGTATAATACAAACACATGGGGGTTTATTATTATAGTATAACACACATGAGTGCAGTGAGACTTTTCATAATATCACTAATGTGTTACAACAGCTAACACTTAACTAATGTTATTTCAGTTGTGTGTCATAACAGTTAACTAATAATATACCACTGGATCTCGGCATGTAGCCCTGCCTGGCCAAAAAAATTTTTATGCACTTTACTGTTTTTTTTTTTTTTTTAACCACCTATAATCCTGATTACAGCAAGTATTCTCCATGGCATTGTTTTAACAAACTTAAGCAGCATCACAACATTTATTTCCATCCAGAGTTGGGTTTACTTTTCACCGACATCTTGCATAAAATTGAACCACTCCATAAAGTCTTCTCCAGCACATCCCCAAGACATTCAATAGCGTTAAGGCCAGGACTTTGTGGTGCACGTTCATGTGTGAAAATGATTCCTCATCCTCTCTGAAGAACTTTTTCACCCCAATTTTATATTTGTGTCATCAGGGACGAAAAAGCTCTTTAAGGGAATAACCTGGTCATTCAGTACATACAGGTTGTCATCTGATGTCATTTTATTGCCGCATAATGTTGCTGAGCCTCAACCTGACCAACTGAAGCAACAAAACCATAGAGATTAGACATTGTAATCAAGGCTAAAGGATGTCCAACAAAATATTAGACTGAGAAGTGTATTATGCAGGTGGCACAGTTGGTAGGGTCCTGGGTTTTGCTCTGGGCTTTGGTTACTATATTCCTGTGCTCATGTGAAATTCCTCCAGGTTCCATGTTTTCCTTCCACAAATCATTAAAGTTGGTGGATTAGACCATGATTGGTAATGATTGCATAAATGTGAATTTCTCATTCAGGGTGAGTTCCTTCACCTTAATGGGATTAGCTTAATCTGTGTCCCTGCCAGATAGCACAGTCACTGAAGAACAATTAATGTATGATATATTATGCAGACTTTTGTAACTTGTGCTTCGATATCTTGCAAAAAATGGCAGCCAACCCATGTATTCATTATATTGCAGCAGATCAGTCTGTTTTATATATCGACCCCCCCCCCCATTCCTTTATGAAAACTCATTAGCTTTTTCTGTTTATACCTCTTTTATGAATTTTATACCAAACATATGTCTTGGGAGATCCAGGGGTCAACACATTCAAACACACACACACACACACACACACACACACACACACACACACACACACACACACACACTTACTGGAAACAACTATAAAAATGAAAGTTTTTCAGTATAATTAGTAGACTGCATTAGGTTAAGATCACATCATCACATCTTGCTATTTTTGTCATGCCACACTTGGTAATTTACAATAACTGTTTAGTATTTAGGCAGCATGGTGGCGTAGTGGTTGGTATGTCTGTCTCGCACCAAGATGGTCCTTGTGTGACAGCGACTTTGTGTGAAGTTTGCATGTCCTCCCTGTGATTGCATGGTTTTCTCCCGGTACTCCAGTTTCCTCCTACAGTCCAAAGTCATGCACATTAGGCTAAGTGGCTGTTCCAAACTGTCCCTAGGTGTTACTAGAGTGTGAATAGTTGTGTGTGGGTGATAACCCTGTGATGGACTGGAGAGCTGTTCAGGGTTTAACCCGCCTTCTCCTGGAGAGATAGGCTTCAGACTCCCTGCGACCCTAGAAGGATTAAGCCGTTGGGCAAATGAATGAATGTTTACTAAATACACAATGCCATTCTATGTTTTATTACTGTGCTTTTACAGGTGTTTATATACTCTACTTCAGACTGTGGCTGTAACATGTGATTGTTACCACCACAATTATGTGATAATATGATACACTTACCTTACCAACTGCAAGATTAATAAGAAAATACGAAACTGTAAAGAGCTTAGACACAAAACCCAGTTGTGAGCTCGTCAGTTTAACTGCATGGGACATTCATTGTACAGTTAACATTCAAAAAATTACTTTGGTTTTTCATAGGCCTTTTAAAACATGGCACTATTTTCACTTCATATGGCGTCTATCGACTCAGTATCAAACCTCTGAAAGGTAAACACCATAATACATATTGTGTACCTCCAAAATCTCTTCACCCTTGCTTTTTTTTTTGTTATATCGTTGAGTTTCTGTGGTGAAACTCAAACTGAGTGTGGGACCACTATAAAGGTCAGTCCAGGCCAAATGTCTGGCAGCAGGAAGGTAGTGAATGCATGTCAGGCATCTCCACATGGGTTCCAACCAAGAGCTTCTCCTTGAAGCCTGTTGTCTAAGGTTACTGTAAAAAAAACTGTGGCGAGCACATTGAACTTCACAGCAGACGTCCGGCACTTTTTGCACACCGTGCATTAAGATTAGTGTTGCAATACTTGTTAGTCATCTCCATAATTTATTCTACGGTTCATTAGGCATGACTTATTGAGTGGCTTTTAGGAAATGAAAGTGCAAGGGTTTTGATAGGTTACTCTTTTATGCATAAAGGAACCATAAATTTTACTGCAGAATTAAAATTACTTTCTTTTTTTTCCTATTGTATTTATTGTTGTGCAGATATAGTCTGCTGATATGGTGTGGAAGGGTTACTGTGCCCTTTACACACACCTGGCAGGCAGAAATTGAGTAATTATGGCAGCAATCCCTGACTGTGCCACACAATACCTTATTTCAATGTATTTTTTTTCTTGCTTTTAAGGGTTTTGCATTCAGTTAATTCATGCATCTGCTCTGCAAAACACCATGTAGACTCACTCTATTCAGTGCGCCACATAAGCATTTGCTGAATATAATCGCAGAAATAAGATGAATATGGGTGGAGAGTGATGATGGTGATAATGATGAGGATGAGGATCAGTGAGTGGCGCGCTCATTCGGAGGCGCACGGTGTTGTGTAGTGCACACGGAGCCGTGTGGAATGGAAAGCACTGCGCTCTTCTCAGTGCGCTCACACACTGGTGCGCGTTTAAAGCTTTGGCCACGCCGCCTGTCCAAGTAGGGATTCGTAACGTCTGGCCACGCCATCTGATTGATTCTTATTTTTGTCCAGTACGTCAACTAGCTCCCAGCCAGAATCCTGTGCGCATGAGTTGCAGGTTCCCCGGTGATCTTGTTGGGTTTGAATGAAGGCGCGCTATTGACGGAGCTGCGCGCTGACACGGACGTCGCTCTCAGCTCAGTTCAGCACGGGACGCATCGACGTAACAGTCTCAGTCCTGCTCCTGGCTCTGCATGCTGCTTGTTAACACAGTATTACACGGGTGAAGGACAGTTATGAAGGCTTCAGAAGCCACAGATCAGCCCAGGTGCGCTGCGAAAATGGAGAGCGACTCGGGCTGCAGCGGGCAGCGGCACTACCTCAGAGCCATCACCGGTGCCATCCCGTTCGTCTTCTCCCTCGCCTCTGTCGCCTTTTGCATCCTGCTGGGGATTCAAACAAGTGACATGAAGAACAGAATGCTAGATTTGGAAAGCAGCAATGGAGAGCGCCTTTTCCACCCGTTTGCTGAGGTGTCCATGGACGAGTTTAACTTAATGGTGCAGGACAGAGTGGACGAGGTTCTGTCACAGGTAAGTCATCCAAACCAGTTTAGGAAGCCTATGCTGTAATCGTGTAATAGAAATCCCAGCGCACAATCAACATTTATTTTGCTTTCTACCCTTTTCTTAGCGCTCATACGAGCAGTTCTCACGCATAAGGACTGCGCGTCAAGCCTCATCTGAATGCAACTGCCCACCAGGTAATGCTCACCTGCTCAGTGCGCACTTACACCATCCTACGTTCTGTATTAATCACCGGTGGAGATGAGCAATGCAGGACATGACAGTTTATATGCAAGACTTTGGCAATGCATTTGTTTATTTATTTATGAATTTATTAAAATCACTGTGACTGTATTTGGTGTACACTGCTGATTCAGAAGCTTCTAGTTAAGGGCACTGCTTTGGAAATTGGACCTGCCTGTTTTTTCAGCAATGCTATTAAATATTCTCGAGGGTTTTTTTTTGGCAAATGAGGCGCGTTAATGTGCCACGTGGGGCGCTGATTGACGTTTAGCTCAGCACGGCCTCCTCTACTGAACATCCTCCACAAACAAAACAGCTGACTAACATTCAGATGGCAGGCTCTGACTTTAAATAATGTGATATCTTTGCAAAGGTACATGCGGCCATGGTGTCTGAAGACCTTCAAAGCAATATATAACAAGATGCAGACAGGTGGATGCTCTGAAGAGCCGTCTTTACTGTACTTCTATAAATACCTCTCCATACATAAAAGTTTTAGGGAGGGGGTTGGTATGGGTGGTGGTGGGGGTTTAACAATGTATGTCACACATTCATGCCCCACATCGTCCCATTTTGAAAGAGCATTTAACAGTCCACGTGATACAAGTTTTAAATTGCATCTGATCATCTAGTAGATTTCCACAGTACATTGGCCCATTCTGTGGGTTCATTGCTGGAAAGCTGAAGTGACCACAGACATCCCCTGAAAAGAAATTAAAGTCTGGATGCTAGCTGCTCGTTTCAACCAGCAGATGGAAACACACCTACCTAGAAATATATTTCAAACTGAGGAATTTTGAATGGCAAAGATAAATGGTGAGAGACAACAAGAGCTTCCCTAACTTGTGAATAAGTTTTAACAGTTTCAGATAGACATATACAGATTATATCAAAGGGTTAATTATTATTAGTAGGATACACAGTTAACTCACATAAAGATTTGATTATCTGTCTGGAGTAAGAATGAAATAATATTAGAGAGACTTATACTGTGGTCCCATTATAAACATCATTACTTGGGTAAATGTTCTATTATTTTTTTAAACAAACATATAGGTCCAAACTTACATAGAAGAAAGTAATTCAGTCACTCATTCATTCACAATTTACAAACTGCTTAATCCTATTAGGGTCTCAGGGAGGCTAGAGCCTATATCTCAGTCGACTCTGGCCGAAAATGGGACACACTCTAAACAGCTCGCCAGTCCATCACAGGCTCAACACACACACACACAATCACTCGCACTCACATCTAGTGGCATTTTGGAACAGTCAGTTAGCCTAATGTGCATGTCTTTGGACTGTGGGAGGAAACTGGATCACCCAGAGGAAACCCACACAAGCACAGGGAGAACATGCAGACTCAACTCAGAAACACCCTTCTCGCTGTGAGGTGGACATGTTAACTTTAATTTGGCAGCCTCCGTTCTAAATTTTCATACATACACTATTTTGTTCATTTTTGCCTGCCAGGTGTCTGTTTAATGTAAGACAAATCATTTCAAACTAAATGAAGCCAGCATCAAACTAACTTTCCCAAACACCCTGCCAATAGAATTTCATGGGGAGATAAGTTTTATAAGCCTTGCTGTGCAGATCTTTATACTGTGCACACATACACACACCCAGCCCATGAACTTTAATTCCCTTTTTAATTCATTGATGTTTGATTCATGCCCACAGAACAGTACTGGTGTGAACCACAGTCTGTGGCTGATTCTAGGATCTTCTAGTATGTATCATCTGACTGTATTATAAGAATTATTATAATTATTACTTTATTTTTTACAAAGCTGATTGAGCAGAAACTGCTTAAGTGAAGAAAAAACAAAAATAAAGTCAAATTGGGAGAAAATAAGAAAGGGAATGTGTGTGTGTGTGTGTGTGTGTGTGTGTGTGTGTGTGAGAGAGAGAGAGAGAGAGAGAGAGAGACAGAGAGAGCAAGAGGGAGGGAGTGAGGGAGGGAGTGAATGAGGGAGGGCAAGGGGGCATAAAACATGCACACCATCAAGGGCATTTAGTACTTTGTGCATCCTTTACTGGAAGAAAAAAACAATTTGCTTCAAAATGTGTTACTATTTTAGCATTGTGTCTGTCTTCAAAGCTTTAATTAATGCTGTCTCCACAAACAAGCTTAACCGTTTCAGTATTAAGGATAATTTTTGGTTTTCTGTACATTTATCTTGTTCTCCACACTCTGATCAGCATTCCAAATAGTTGCCAGTTGTTCAGTGGGATCTTTAATAATCTTTAATGCAGTCACCCTCACACCACCTCTTATCTTTATCTCACTGTCTCTAAGTCTCGAACAGAATTGCTCACTGTCTATCTCTTTCTGTTTCTGTGTGTATGTCTCTCTCTAAGTAGTGCTTCAAAAAACCTTGGCATGTCAGATGTGCTGGTGACATACTATAGTAGAATTTCCTACTGTTTATGTGGTTTTTCCTGAAAGTGGGTGTTGGTTTTGATAGTCAGGAATGTCTTCTGGCAACACAAGATTTCTCATATTTCTCAATTTTTTGTATTGTTTTAATATTGTCCAACATTTATCGCCATCTTTTCTCATAGCTCATTTCCCCCTCTTATAAATATTCCTCTGCAATGGTGATACACAAAACAGTAAGCTCAGGAAGTCACCAAAATATAGCAAGTGTCCATGGTTTATTTTCCCTGAGCAAGGCAGCACATGAAACTAAAAGATACTGACACCTAAAGATAAACTTAGGATGATTAGTCACTTTTAAGATGTGTGTATCGCGGAGTTTGATATAAAAAAAAAATATCAAGCTTTTTCGAGCTCAACTGGCTGACCTTGTCAGTCTAACTGTTGCATTTCTCGGCCTGTTCCAAACAATTAGGCAGATAATTAATAAGAAACGTGTGGGCTTGAGCTTTCTGTGTGTTTTCTCGCAGTGAGGGGGTAGAGGAATTACCGGCTGCCAGGTAAAGCGATACAGACATTCAGCTAGAGATGAGAGCCAGCTGCTACTGGGGAGATGCCAGTCAGCAGTTGTAGCAGAAGAAGAAAGCTGTACCATGGTTACAAACATACTAGTAAAAAAGGGAAAAAGGATGGAGTGAGTTGAATGGATGTCAATTATTGTATGAAGGATAATAATAAAATAGACATGCAGTAAATCTGTGGTTTATAAAGTTTACTGGAGTGGCAAATCAGCATAATAACATACAGCATAATGTATGTGTTAAAAATACTGCTGGTGTTATGGAGATGACATTTGAACAAATGAGTCTCATCTCCTGAACAAGCTCAGCAATCGTGAGACAGTATGCATATTTTATAATTTCAGTGGAATGCGGACAAATGAAGAGTACTAATAAGCACTTTACATACCACATATATTAGAGATACAATGCAATTTTTCAGTTTATAGATGTGATATTGCAGTTTTACATGACTCATTTTGGGCCAACACAGTGTAAATATCTATGAAAAAAAAACTTTGGCAGAAACTTTATATAGAAAAAAGGAAACAAACTTAAAGAAAAACACAACATAATGGATTTAAGTAATTTTAAAGGTACAGTGTGTAAAATATAGCTATATCTAGCAGTGAGGGTCCAGAGTGCAACCAACTGAAATTTCACACATTTCACTACATTTACACTTAAGTCAACTGGCAGACACCCTTATCCAGAGCGACTTACATTTTTATACAACTGAGAACTTGAGGGTAGAGCCTTGCTCAAGGGCTCTACAGTGGCAGCTTGGTGCTGATCAAATTTGAACCCCGACCTTTGGATCAGTAAGCAGGTGCCTTAAGCACCTGAGCCACCTATGCCCTAGTACAAAGTACAATTTATTCAGCTCAAAATGAACAGTTCACATTCATAGGTTGATTTATTTATTTATTTTACCTAAATACACAGCTCCAAAAATGAAATAGTTCATGTTCATTTGTTCTATTTTTGTTAATAAATAAGCTGATATACTTTTTTTTTTAACTGTATCTCCCTACACCCATGCATCATCAACCCAAAATCACTGAGCTGTGATGCCTATAAATGCCTAGTTCACATCTGACCAGCATTCTGCTGCTTGTGTACACAGAATGTACTCAGGCAGTTCAGCCTTGAAGTCAGTAATGTTCCTATTGAATTCATTGTTCAACATTTTCTGTATTTACTTTTTTAAAGGCACACATCTGAAAGGCTGCAAACCAGTCACCAGTTTGATGAACAATGATTTTTCAACCTTACTCAAGAGCTGCACATCTCCCATGATGCAGTTCAGTACAAATGTGTCCACTTGTTGTTGGGACATACAGGAAACAGGTCCTTTTAAAAAAATGCTGCGAGCTTTAATTGGGTGAATGAGGTTTGCGGTTGTATCCTCGTTGTGTTATCCTTATTGTGCTGATATATAAGTTGCATGTAATGCTCAAGACTGCTCCAAAGCTTCAACATGATGTGTCATTTCAAATTCGATGTGGCAGACATCTATACTTGGTTTTTTTTAGACCCAGCGGGTAGAATTTGCATAAACCTGAAGCTTTTTCTGTCCAAGTCTTCACTTGTTTGTTCAAAAATTGCACAAACAAACTTCCTTCAGAAGTATTAGATACGTCTGCACTGCTTGCACTAGCCATGCTAAACTCTGTTTATGGAAATGTCATGTGGCAGAACATTCTCTATATATCTATATAAGCGCAGTGGACGAGAGCCCCTGAATAGAGATGAATGTTGAATTTGTGCAGAGTTCACTATTGCCAGAGTGAACGCTCATCCCACATTCATCATTTGTGAATTGAATTGTTAAGTTCAGCCTTCACAAAAATATAAACATGACCTTTGAAACATTGTGGTACAAGATGGCAGCCACCATACAAGGCGACCCGCTCCCCATGTACAGTAGATATAAACAGCTTATTCCAAGGCTCTGAAAACTTAATGACCTGGAAACTTATTTACTGATGATTTACATAATTTCTGCAAATCGACCCTCGAAAATATTACATAGTGCACCTTTAAGTGTGTGTGTTATTCCATACATTACTGAGGAAAACCCTGAATTATGGAATAATTTTGTGTGATGTGTGTGAGATAAAACTTTAAAAAAGTCTTCTGAGATTGCAGTGATTTCTATAAATTGCAAGAAAAACAAACAAACAAACAAAAAACAAACAAACAAACAAACAAAAAACCCCCCCAGAATATAGAATATAAGCTACAACAACAACAACAAAGGAAACTGACTAAATACATTTTCCTGTGAAACAATGCATTATGGCTGGTTTAAACAAGCCATTTCATATTTAATATATTAAATCATAAATTGATCATAAATAGTTAAATATATTACAAAATGGGGTGGCACGGAGGCATAGTAGTTAGCACATCCACCTCACAGCAAGAAGG
The DNA here is from genome assembly GCA_030014195.1 of Neosilurus mollespiculum. Taxonomy (NCBI): domain Eukaryota; kingdom Metazoa; phylum Chordata; class Actinopteri; order Siluriformes; family Plotosidae; genus Neosilurus; species Neosilurus mollespiculum. Next base: position 6,944,111 of record JAQMYF010000010.1, on the reverse strand, counting down.
TCCTGGGTTCGAGTCCCGGGCTCAGGTGTTTCTGTGTGGAGTTTGCATGTACCCTTTGTGCTTGTGTGGGTTTCCTCCGGGTATTCCGGTTTCCTTCCACAGTCCAAAAACATGCACAACGGGCTGATTGGCTGTTCCAAATCACCCCTAAGTGTAAATAAGAGTGTGAATGGTTGTATATGTGTTAGCCCTGCAATGATCTGGAAAGCTGTTCAAAGTGTACCCCTCCTTCGCCCAGAGCTGATATAATGCTCCAGCCTCTAGAGGGATTGTGACCCTAGAGGATTAAGCAGTTCAGCAAACGAGTGAGTAAGAGTGTTACAAAATGGACAATTTAACTTTTATTTTGTTTGTAAGACTGATCCGTTTGTACTGTATAAATATACAGTATGATGTCAAGCTTGCTATATCTCTTTGCTCTCTATGAGAGCATGACCTCTTTTCCCAAGTATTAAGAGTGAGCGAAAAATAAATAAAGGGCTAGGAGGACTTAAAAACCATTATAAAAGATCAGGCTGAGGATTGAAGTATTAAAAAAAGATAAACTGAATGAAAGAGATTGAGAAAATAAACCCTTTCAATCAGAGAGGCTGTTTGTCGCTGTTGTTGTTTGACTGGGCTGCGTTCCCTGGACAGTAGACAAGAATCTGAGGGTAGGAGGGAGAGATCTCACCCTCGCCTCTTACCACAGACGATGCTTCCAGGCACATGTGGCGGTTCATAGAGCCACAACACATGTGGTTGCACCCCAGTTCACTGGAAGAATGGCTCTACAGTTTTAAATGTCGTTGTGCTGCTGAGAGGTTGCCGTTTGAATTTGCAGTCAAAATATTGTATGTTTGTTAGATTTTTATATCATGTGCTTAGTTAATAGACAGCTTTAGCAATGAATGCCAAGCCTCTGAATTGGCAGCTACAGTAAATAGAAAAGTGCAGTTTGAATTGAGACTGTGAATTGTTTTGTCAGCTTAATGTTAAAGTGTACATATGGAAAGGAGGGCAACCCATAAATGTCACCATCACTCCCTAGTTTGGCCAACAAGGTTAAGCAAGCATCTGGAAAGCTGGCTGAAGTCATGACTCTGTTAGAATATGACACAAAGTTGTGTCACATTAGCTTTTTTATCTCTGTCTGTGTGGCCCCCCATCTTTGACTGACTCAGTTGCTTCTTCAACCACATAACCATGACGACTATGTGATCCAAAAAAAAAAAAAAAAAAAGACCACTCTGTTTTCAAGCAGACACAAAACTATATTTCTTCCTTGCCCCCACCACTTTTACTCCAAAAGAAGTTTCCTGCATTGCTCATTCCCACAAGAGGTCATTCTCTCTCAGTTAATCCATGTCCAGAAGGTGAGTGCTGTGTTCTGGGTCTTTACAAAAAAGACCACTAACCTCACTGGGCACATCTGTGGGAGACTCTTGATAGTGAGCTTTTATATTCTTTTCACTTCTAGTGCGAAGCTCACACAACCCAAATAAGGAGCTTAAAGGATGTAAAGGACTGTACATGGTCTTATTTTATGGTTATATTGAACGGAAGACAATGACTCTTGATGAAATAGCACCACCCTGCTCCACTTTTAGAATGTATTACTGTTTACTGAGCCAAACAGAGCAGCTTCTTAGTGCTTTTTCTTCCAAACATATGAAGAGTCACCCATGCCATTCCACAAACAAGATCCTGGATAATTTTTTTTTACCCCCTTTGTATGAATGCTTTTGTGATGGTTGGCTGTGAATTACTTTAAATAATCTTTGGTGTTTTATATCCCTCTAAGGGCATAATAGATAACAGAGGTGTATCCCATGGGATATTTTTATGACAGTTTCCAAATTTTTGTTTCCATTCACCACTTGTTTCCATTCAGACACACATGCTCAATGACTTTCATTTGCTTAAAAATTGCTCTGTCGTGTATACGAAAGGGTTCATAAAAGTCATCATTACAAGTCCTTCACATTTAACCACAAAAGGTGTCAAATAAATGTCTTTTATTTTGGTGAATCACATTTTATTGTGAGGGCAGCATGGTGGCACAGTGGTTAGCAATGTCTGCCTCAAGAAGGCCTGGGTTCGATTCTCTGGCTTGGGCCTTTCTGTGTGGAGTTTGCATGTTCTCTCTGTGCTTACGGGGGTGCCCCTCTGGGCACGCCGGTTTCCTCTCACAGTCCAAAAACATGCACAGTACGCTAATTAGCTGTTCCAAATTGCCCCAAGGTGTGAGTGTAAGTATGAATGGCTGTGCATGTGTTGGCCCTGCAATGGCCTGGTGAGCTGTTCAGGGTGTACCTCACCCTCTCCAGAGTCGGCTGAGATGGGCGCCAGCTTCCCTGTGGTCCTTATTAGGATTAAGCGGCTTGGAAAATGAATGAATGAATTTTATTGTGGGTGGCACAGTGAGCACTGTCACCTCACAGCAAGACGGTTCTGGATTTGAAACTCATAACATTTCTCCAGGTACACCTGTGCCCTGCCACACTCCAAAAACATCTACATGAGGTCAACTGGCTGCTCTTAATTTCCCACATGTGTGAATGTCAGTGATTTGTTGTATCTTTGTCAGACCTGTTCTGGGCGTATCCTGCCTCTCACCTGTAGTCTCCTGGAGTTGAGCTCCAGCTTCCCCATCACCCTGAAGAATGGGGGTCATAAATAATGGATAAATGGACATTCCATACCAGTCAGTATAGTAAGAAACTGGATTAATCAGTCAGAATCTTTTTTTTTTTTCCATTTCTGTTACTAGCCTACACTCTGAGCTCTGAGCTCTGTGACACTGGACTGACAGCTGATGAATTTATGGAGGTCTGCTGCAGGAGGAACTGTCATAAAGATTTGGCACCATTATTAATATGGTATACAGTATAGTATAGTATGATACTATACCCCCAAAATGATTTGGGGTGATTTGCATAGTATAATTGTACAGATCAGCAGTGTATTTACTGTATTTTCCCATTCCTTCCTAAATTACATTGTTGGCAATGTCACTGATTGATGACCCCAGATTTAGAAAGTATATATATTATATTTGAGAATCCCTTGCTCAGAATGTGTGTGTGTGTGTGTGTGTGTGTGTGTGCACTTACACGTGGAGTTTGCCTTGACTGTTCAGCACATTACATTTACTAATGCCTTAAGGACACTCCAGTCAGCAAATGTGTAATTTTATATCTACTGGGCATGATCATTACTTGCGTCAGCCATATTGGAGTGCTAGGAGGAAGCTCAAGGCCAAAAGACACAGAAAAGCTAACTAATATCTGTATAGCCTGAAGCACGAGGTATAGAGTGATGCGGCATCTCTTTGCCAGCAGCTTTTGGAATAGTATTAGTAAGGGATTAGGTCAAGCTTCTTTATGATGATCTTTAAGCAACATCACAAATCAGTTTGAATGTGTTCCTCCCTTTACCTTTTTCTCTCTAAAGATTTACTGATTGTTAACTTGGATTGATGTTGAGAAAGAGTCCCTCTCACGCATGATTTATGGTCATTCATGACATAGACATTTGCTCTTGGGTAGATGTTGATATTACTGCACCTGTGTTAAGGCACATTTATTCATCTCTGCTGCTGTTTATGAGACGATGGATCTTTTTGTTGCTTTGGCTTTGAACACATTAGAAAATTCATTATTCCATTAAGTTTTAAAGGTTGACATTGTACATGGCATGGTTCACCTGCTACCACCCCACCGTTCTTTCTAGATACGAAACATTGAATTTTAAGTCAGGCCTGATGTAACTCTCTCAGATGCATTTTTGTGAGTCGGGGTCAGGTATCAAAACACGTTTCCTGCTGTGATGACATCCATCAAGGAAGACAGCTGTGTTGGTTTTGGTTCAGTTCAGTTTGGTTTGTGTTTTGAGCACTTGTGGCCAGAGTCTGTGCTCACAGGAGACATTTCAAATGGATGATACATGCTACATCGGAGTCCAGGCACAGCTTAGGATTCTCCCTCAGCTGTTTTAAATATCACACTCAAATCAGTGGATCTGAGAATATGGTCAAGAATTTGACATGAAATGGCATGTGACCAAAGCTGCACTACTTTTAATCCAATCCAAAGAATTAATCATTCAAAAACTCACTCTCTTTGTGGTTTTAAAAAAATTATATCCTAAGTATAGAACATATATGCAGCCCTGTAAGGTAGGATACAAGGCATTTTTGGACATATGGTTAATGTATATGAAATCTTTATTTTAAAATCCCTGGAAGGACTGAATGATGAAGATTTTACTATACACACACACACACACACACACACACACACACACACACACATATATATATATATATATAAATAGATAGATAGATAGATAGATAGATAGATAGATATATAGATAGTACAAGACAAGGAGAAAGCAACTCTGTAGGTGTTGCAAATTATGAAAAGAGCGACAGCCAGAAAGAGTTATGAAAGTTTATATTGAACAAAAAGACACACAGTGAAAAAGACCTCCAGTGACATGAATGCTTTTTTGACTAAATTACTGCAGTAGTAAATTACTAATTAAATTACAGCAGAAGTTCACCATTCTGCAGGAGCTTGTCTTCTTCTTTTGTGTTAAGAAGCAAATGGAATTTGGGCAATTGCCTTTTCCTAAGGCCATGATATTTTTTTCTTTTAGCCTCAAGGACTTTATGAGAAAAGGCAAACATGTCATCTTTCAGTATATTAAATATGGATGAAGTGTCAAAAAGATAGCTCTGGATGCTGCTCTGGGTGCTGGTCAGTATGCCTGGTTTGTACTCATTACCGTATTGAAAGAACTTAGCCAACAAGTTCTTGAGCCGGTAAGTCAAGTATGTACCCAACAGCTATATAATAAATAATGTATTACTCATGTCAGTTTAGTCAGTACAGGGAGAATCCAGACCCCAGGCTTGAAGCTTTGACCTTGTTTATTCTTGGTCAAAACATAAAAAACCTTGGTCTGGAATTTTATTGTACTGACCTCACGCTTGGTTGATGAGTAGTATATATTAAAGCTAGTACCCACATATTTTAAAGTGGCTTCATATGCACAAAAAACTATAAATCTTTGTGATTTCTATAGTGAAAACTGATAGATGCTAAAGAGGTTCAAGAATGTCCAACAAAAATTTTTTAACGTACATCATTATATTGTTTTCAGGAGTTATTCTGACTGACAGAGGCTGTTTCTCTTTTAAGCCCTACTGCTGCCTTTCTATAAGCTATGGGAAGAGGAGCTAGAAAGTGGAAGAAAAAGTATAATTCCTATCCCAAACATCAACTATAATAAAAACAGCAAAACATTTTAATTATTCATAAATTATTTAAAAACAACACCTGCTATCAAATTAAAATGAAGATTAATCCGAAAATTAAACCACCAGGATTGAAAATATCAAAACTTTGCTATCCCTTCGCCCTTCCTTAATAAACATGTGAAAGATGCATCCTCACACTAAATACACACCCAGAGTATTTCAGTTTTATTTGGCCTTTGAACTGTGTGAACTGTGCTGTGACATATCCTTGTGCCTTGAAAACAGGGATCATTTTCATAGTCTGCAACAGAAAGAGCTTCCTTTAATAGACTCAGGCTTCATTCATAAAGATAGGTTTGACACACTGGGTTGCTGGCCAGGATTGTATTTTCTAATGACCTGAATCTATTTCCTAAAACCATTTAATTTCATAAAAAGTTGTTTATCAACAATGATTTAATCTTAACTAGGAATATGAATATAAAATGACACAAAATTTTGGTTTATAGAAAAGCATTAAAGCGGGTGGAATGTAGATGTAGTTGTTAGCACGTCTGCCTCACACACAAAAAAGCACTGGGTTTATATCCAGGGCTTGGGTGTTTCTGTGTGCAGTTTGCATGTTCTCCCCGCACTTCGGTTTCCTCCTAAAATCCAAAGACATGCACAAAAGGCTAATCGGCTGTTCCAAATTGCCCCTTATGTAAATGGTTGTGTGTGTGTTGGCCCCCGCAATGGTGTGGCGAGCTGTTCACCCAGTGTTGGCTGAGGTAAGCTCCAGCCTCCTACCCTAGTAGGATTAAGCGGTTTGGCAAATGAGTGAGTGAGTGAGAAAAGCAGTAAAGCAAAGCTTACATATTTGTCCTCAGCCAAAAATGCCTAATTATAGATACCTAACTAACTGTTTGTATTTTCTGTAAGAATCATATATTTAACAGTTATTTCACAACCTCTGATATGAAATATGATATGAATTATTACAACTCACAAAGTGGAGCCAAGTGGGTTATTATTACATATCCGATCAGAAGGAGTGGAATAACTTTTTCAATAGTTTTTTTTACTGTCTTTAAATTCTTGCAAAAATCTAAAAATATATAATATGTTCTTAGCATAAAATACATAAAGCATGGAGCTAGCTGGTTAGCTAAATGCCTGTATTCTTTTAAAATTGTGCTTGATAAAAACAAACCCTGCATAGTTCTTAAAAATAATAATAATAAAAAATAAATTTTTACTATCAAACGTTTTAATTCCATATATTTTTGCTTTTTGTGGAATAAGTTTAGACTGAAAAAACAGCACTTAGTGACACTTCTGGTTTGCTAGCGGAACTAGCAGAATCTAGTGTTACATCACTTCTGGTTTACGAAAAAGGTTGCGTTTGGTGAAAAAAAAATCTGTCTGATTATTAAAAATAATTTTTTTTAAATCATGAAATACTTGAACTTAGAACGAGCCACGACTATTCATGTTTTAAAATTTTTTTTTATGGTAACTTTGAGGTCACCGTACATGATTCAGTATCCAAGGTGTATATTAGCCAAACTAAGTAAGGAATTGGTAGTGAATAGGATAGAATAAAATTTTATATAGAGCCTTTTTTAGACAGTCCAGTAGTAATGAATGATGATGAGAAGTTGTTCCGAACAAATATCTTTCACAGTGTTTAGAAATTTCGATTAATGTTAGCTTGTTCCTAATTTCTGTGTACATATTTTCTACTGTTAATCTATTTTTGAATTTTAAATTGTGTCCTTCTTCACATCCATGGATTTGGCAAAAAAGTTCACATTACATGTAATACACACTGAAAGTGACCCGTGGGCAAACCATAGACAAACAAAGGTATGTTATGTCTTGAAGGAAAACATGTTGCTAAATTAGTCATAGAATGTACACATGTTGAGCTCTTTTTTCACATTCTACACCATTAGTTTATTACTTTAGCAATCACTTTGCAGTTTGCTACCTGCATGTAAGGAGCATTCTCCTTGTGATATTTTCCCGTAGTGGAAATCATTGGCTCTACATTTAATCCATCCAAAGCGAGCACACACACACACACACACACACACACACACACACACACACACACACACACACACACACACACTTAAACAGTGAGCACACACACACACTCGGAGAGCAGGTGGGGGTTAGGTACCTTGCTCAAGGGCACTTCAGCCATGAATGTAGAGGAAGGGAAGGTGCAACTCACTCCCAACCAGCACACATTTTTCCTTTTGGTCCCAAAGCCGCTTTTCCAAACCATCAGGCTACAGCCGCCCCAAGTGCAAACAAGCTACTGTACCTCAAGCTAACAAAAATTCTAAGCAATAAACCTTTTAAAAGACTTCCCAGATGCAGTAAACATCAGAAAGAAAAAAAAAAACCCAAACTATTGCTTTCCACCACTGGTCAGCAGATTTGATCAAAACAGTACCAAAACAAATGGCGAAGCGGGACAGAGGAACTTTAAAAATCCTCACATATGACATATGATATGGACAAGTGTAGCTGTCTAAAGTTAAATAAATTGTCAGAAAACATAATGATAGAGTACCAAAGGGCAAAACTAATAATCAGAAAGAAGACCTTTAGTGTTTCAAGTTTATACGTTATGTGATTACATAATTTACTCAAAAGTCCTTCCACGTTCAGAATGCCTCATTATCCCAATTATGTAATGTCAGACATGAAGATTTTGCTCAGCTTTAGTGGTCTTAGGGCCTGTGGTAGTGTAATATCTCATCCTCAATCTAATGTGATAAGACAAAACAGCTCCTTTAATTTCAGCTTTATGTGTTGCATCCAAGGTTGGGTTGAAATGTATGGATTACAGCATAATTGGTTTGAAAGTCTAATTTCTCATGGGTCATGTAGCTAAGATGGCACTGGCTGGTAATGCTCTAATTAACTTATTTTCTTTATCTCTTGCTGTGCGAGTTCTTTAATTAACAACAATTAGATTTAATAGTTTGTCCTTTAGGATGCCCTTTTAGTTGGTACCAATGCATTGTATAATCAGTGGACCTTTCAACTAGCATCTGTCTTGGCATCTAATAACACTGATTTTCAAAGCATTCCTTTTGTCTAAAACATTAGAAAGGGTTGAAAGGTCTGCTCAGAATGCAGTTTTTGCCATGGCAAATTGATCAGGCCTTAAATTATAAATTTACCCTGAAATTTAATGCAGATAGTCCATCATGCTCAATATTCTGGTAAGAATGCTTTTCTGTCTGTTGTAGGATTAAAGTGTTGGTGAAAGGGTGGAAGCATTGTTGAGGTTTCTTATGCCTTTTGGTATAATTACTAATGAGATGAACAGACATCAGCCCAATGATGATGGCCTCCTTTCATCTGAGTAGATGGTGGATGCAGCAGGTCATGTTTGCTCCAGTTTCTTGGTGCATGTTCCCATGTGACTGAAGAGTACAATTTTGGATGCGCAGGATCAGTTGCAGTAGGTGCAGAGGTAGTGTGTGGAGCTGAGCTCAGCTGGTTTCTTCCAGGGATGACAGCCGTTCTCTGTGATGGGCAGTTCTTCCTGTTTTCTGTGTATGGCCCCATGCTGACATCATGGCTCTGTCACCAGTGAGAGCTTCCCAGCTTTCTTGGTCAATTTTAAAGTCAGTCATATCTTGCTTGCACGCATCTATAAAGCGTAATTTTGGACATCCAATTGGTCTTTTCCCTGCTTGAAGCTCACTGTAAAATATGTCTTTTGGGAGACGTCCATCCTCCATCCTTGACACATGCCCAAGCCATCTGAGCCTGCAATGTTTCAATATGGTTGGTACTGTCATTATTTCTGTCTTTCTCAGTACATCAGAATTTGGTACCTTGTCTTGCCATTTGATCCTCAGGATGGCGTGGAGGCAGCGCATGTGGAAACTGTTATGGCGTCTCTGTTGTTGTGTATAAGTTGTCCAAGATTCTGCTCCGTACAACAAAGTACTGATGACAAATGCTTGGTAGATGAGGATTTTTGTTCTCAATGTCAGTTGGTTATTTTCCCATGGACGAGATGTCGGTCTGCTGAATGTCATTTCTGCCTTCCCTACGTGAATGTCAAGCTCCTTGTCAAGGCTGAGGCTGGATGCAGCAGTAGAGCCAAGGTACATCAAATTCCACACTTCCTGATGTGGAGTGCTATTCAACAAATCTGAGGAGGTAGACTGTGATTCCTGGGTCATCACACTGTCTTCTCCACACTGACCTTCAGAGAAAATTTTTGACATGTGGCAGAAAGGTGATCCATGAGGTTTGGGAGATCCCCCTGTCTGTGGCATACGAGTGCTGCATCATCGGCAAAGAATAGTTCTCTTATTAGAACAGTACTTGCCATTGCCGTAGACAGGCCAGGTTGAAAAGTTTGCCATCAGATCGTGTTCGAATGTAGACTCCTTCATCGCAGTCATGGAGCGCACAGTGAAGAACAGAGAAGTAGATTCCAAACAGAGTAGGAGCAAGGACATATCCTTGACTCACACCACGGTTGACACCAAATTCTCTACACAGTTCTCAGCCAAACAGTTATTTATTTACATAGCAAATATTTAAGGAAATATTAAACTGAGCACTATAGTGTATAGGATGAGCCTGCAACTGTAACTGAAGTTTATTGCTAAGTTTAGGTCGTAAAATGTATTATTTCTAGCAGAAAAAGCCTTAGACAATGTCAAACTGAAGATTTGTAGCTTTAGAGTAAGTCTTGATTTACTGCTCTACTTAAAAGGTGATGAGATAGCACTGATATATTTTTCTTATACTTTATTTAGAGCTGACATTTTAGAGATCCCATGAGCTAACTTTTAACTGAATCATACACTAAGGGCACATTAAACATTATTACTTGCAATACCAAAATAAAACATTACATCAGTTTAAGTTTCAGTGAAATAATATTTTCTAAGCCATTAGAAGTGGGATCAGAAATGTCATGGAGATTCATGCTCATTAACATAACTCCTCAGTTCATAGAGATGGTAACTTTTAAAATTTTGTGTAATTATTGATTATAGAGATGAAAACAGCAACATATTATTCAAGGGTGACATACAGTTCCAGGTTTTATACAGAGCTCGAGTTACTGTCCTTAAGGACTATTGCAGACTTTCCTTGTGTCTGCACAGGATTTCTCCAGTTTCCTCTCCTTGTTCAAAAACATGCAAATTTGGCAATGTTAAATTGTCCCTAATTTGAATTGGTGTATGTGTAGTGCACTGCGTTAGATTGGTACCCCATCTGGGTTAAGCTCCTGCCTCATGCCCAATCTTACAGGGACAAAACAGTAAGTACTTATCACTGCGTACCAGGAAGACTGACTCTTTCGGAACTAGTCTTTTAGCTATCACAATGTGGCTCAGGTCAAAGTCACGCATTGCTCATTGTTCCTGCTTCCAACACATCATCTTCGAGAACTGACTGTTCACTTTCTGCCTAATGCATCCCACTCCTTGGCAGGTGCCACCATAATGAGACAATCAGTGTTATTCACTTGACCTGTCCATGGCCATCATGTTTTAATGCTATGGCTGATTAAGGTCTGGCCATCTCCAAAACTTGTGGCATGTTCCTGGTATGCAGTAGTAAGTACCTTCCAAAAGTGTTTCAAAGAAGAACAACCAGTGAACTGGCAAGAGTGTCATGAATGGCCAAGGATCATTGATGCATGTTGGTGGAGGGAAGGCTAGTATGTCTGATCTGATCCCACAGAAGAGCTACTGTAGCACAAACTGCTGAAATTGTTAAGCCTGTATTTCATGAAGCAGTAAATGCTGATGAACTCAGCAAATTTTGGATTTTTCAGTTTTCTTACAAAGCTTGATGAAATCAGAGTTTGTCTCTGTCATTTTGCAACATTTAGCAACATTTGCTTGAATGTTTGTGAAACTGTTTGCAAAAGACATTTGGCGAACAATAGTGATGGTGTAACGATAAGCAACTATTTGCCTCTCCATTGCCACTATTTGGGACCTTTTGCCAACTCCTAGTAAAATACCAGGAGAATGTCAGGTGAATCTTGGAATCTAACCACCGAACCCTATAAAAAGAGTGAGTAAACCCTCCCCAGATATAGAGGATGGACTTCCAGAATATGGAAATGGATTTCTGTCCGGAAGAAGTCCAACGTGCTGCTTCCCTTGTGGAAGAGCTGCTTTGTCTGGCTGCTGCTGCAGCTATCCTGTAGCACAGGAAAAGAAAAGAACAGGAAGTAAAAGAAGAAGAAAAAAATGACTGATGGACCCAACCCTATGAAAAAGGTGAAAAAACCCTACCTAGCATTGTGTTCACTGCTTGGCAAACCAAGAATCACTTTAGCGACCCGTGTTACAACCATTTTTAAACTGTTTTGCAAACATCTGCAGAAAAATAAATTTGTAAACAAATTTTGAACATGTTCAAAGTTTCTTTGTACTAAAAAAACTTTTTCCAACCCTAAAAACTGTTAGTGAACTGTTTAGCAACCTTTTACGAACACTGACGAAACCCAAAATTCGCTACGTTTGTCAGCTTTAATGCTGTATGGAGCTGTCTAGCCACAGACCTATTAAGTGGTGCTAATGATATGGCTTATTAGTATATCCTAACTATTTCATGGTCTTTTATACATTATACTAGGAGTGAGAAGGTGCTGTAAAGTATTTATTACTGATATTGTTCCTCCGCTGCTACTTAAAGAAAGGGGCTAGGCTGCAGGTAGCTGGACAACAAACACAGTCTGTATATGGAGCTTTTACAGACAGGTGATGCCTAAAATAATTATTATGATGTCATTTATCATATGTTACTCCCTCAGTCAGGAGGTTGGAAAATTTATATGTCTGTATAACAGAGACATCTTGTATGGGGTTGCAGAGAAGACCGAAAATGAAGAAAAAGTATGTGGAAGTCGAATGAATTCAAATGTAGATGTCCTGCTCAGAAAACATAGTGCAGGTAAATCGTTCCATTTTGGACTTCTTCTGGACCAGCAGTTTATAGCCAAAGTAAACAAAAAGGAAGCTGAGAAAGTACTTTGCTCATTCTCACAGTTACCGCTAATGTCCCACCAGAGCCTCTGTCAAATTGGCCAATTTGCAACACTGCATACTCACCGTTGAAGAACTTATGAGAAGTGTTATTTTACCAGGTCTTCTCTACTTCCACAAAGAAAATACAAAGCATATGGAGAGAAATATTACACCACAATCAATCCTTTGCCAGAGCTGATTAGAACACATAATTTTGAGTTTTTCATTTAAAGTAATTCCATCTGTCACTAAAAAAAAAAAAAAAAAAAAAGATATGGAGCACACTGCTGACCAGTTCCTGAGGTTGCTGGCTTGGAATTCAGGGGTGTCCCATGAGGTAAGCTTGCCAGGAATAAAAAAGAGCAGACATGGATTTTGTAGTCTGTAAATCCAGTAGCCTAGTTATTACAACAGTATATGACATGGGGAAAACACTGCTGTCCTCTCCTTGATCTCAAAAAATAAGGGGCACACTCTGTCCCTTTTCCAAATCAACCCTGTTTATTTGCTGTGTGCTAAAGAATTTCCCATATGCGCACAAACCACTCAAGTCTGGCGCAGCTTAATTGTTCACTTGATTTGTTCCATTGTGCTGCTGTCTGGGTTGTGGCTGCCAACTTTTTTCTTTCCCACTTATGTCAAATATTAGGGTTTTGTTTGTCTAAATTAGAATGTGCAAAATAAATAAATGAATGAATGAATGATACGGTATGTGTGTAAGAAGTGGGCTGTTTCATTGTGAAGAAGTTTTGAATCAAATCAGCAGTTTACTTGTGCAGTTTCACAACTCATGAATTTAACTGGGAGGTGATTTACTTGTCCTTAATATGATGCTGTAATAAAACTTTATCTTCAGGAATGCATGCTCTTGCATAAACAATTAGTGAAAGCACCTCCACAATGGCTTAGTGTTGCATGGCTGTGCAGTGGTGATATGGATCCTCATGAGGAGATGAGGTCAGTAAACTGCCTCATAAGCCTTTTTTTTTTTTACTTAAAAATGGTAAAAGTAAAAGTGAAATGAATGCAATAAAGACCAGTGCTGCATCAGACGAGGACATCTGAAAGGACTTTATGGCTTTATGCAATGCCTCCAGCAGTAAATGACTCATACCTCGGAGAAGGCCCACACTAAATAGATCATCTTAGCTCATTTCCAATCTACTGTGTGCCTACGGTGTGGAGAGCTTTGATGATATAAGAGAGACCAGTGAAGTGACACAATTGAAAAGCATAAAAGAAATGACACACAATAATTCAAAAGTCCTCGGATGACAAATAATGTGCCGCGGTAGGATTGCTGAGACAAAATCCTACCAGAATCCCTCCTTAACATTTTGTGAAAGCAGCTGACACTTTTTTGTAGCATTATCACAGCCATTTGAATTTGTTAAAATGACGGCCCGACTGGAGTCTTATCTACAGTATTTACCCTGGCCCCTCAAAAAGGGCTGATCCGGTGACTGCTGTGTATTAAATTCAGAGAATAAAGGGAATTGGACTGGATGAAGGATAAATGTGAAGGGGTTATACATGCAGTGTACTGGCTCCTGGAATCTTTCCAGTGTATCTCAAAGAGGGAGTTACATCAAGAAGAATTCATTGCAACAGCACACTAACTACAAAGTTGAAACATAAACATAAACTATGTCAAAGCTAATTATGGACTTCAAAACACACAAAACCTAATACTTTAGTGATAAGTAAGCCACACTAGACTCAACATCTCAAAAATCTGTCTTTTTTGGGGGATTCCAGGCACTGTGTTGAAACTCTACACTAGTCTGGTCAAGGTGGATACCCCACTAATCATTCTTTGGGTGAAACACTCATTTTTGGGTCAGTAAACTGATTTCACAAGCATATTCCACAGCCTGCATTTCGTTAGTAGTACTTATTGCAGTTTGAACTTCAGTGTAGCATACCAGCTTTGACAGAGTAGTTTACAGAAGTTGTTATTTTATTTCTTGTGGGTGAAAATGAGAATGTAAGAAAATCCACTATACACAGCAGGTGTGAGGATGCAAGTATGAGGTGCCTTCTTGAGCCTTCTGGAGATTATCAGCATTAGCGCTGGGATTTCAAATCACAGCCTATCATGTTTGTATCATGCCACACTTGTGCACATGGCAGCTGCTTTTCACCTCCCGAATTTTAGAGTATCTGGGTGCCCATACACAATGTGGCTTGAATGCTGTCTCTAGGGCAATATGGAAAACTACTTATGGTTTTCTGCTTTTATTTGATTTCATGAGCGTCTCTGCCAGAGAAAGCTACTTTCATGTGGGAATGTGGAGTAGCTCATGCTTGCCCCTCAGAAACTGCCCTCTCACGACAATAGGACACGCATGGACGTCTGGTCTGTGTCAGTGTACTCTGTGTGGATCGTTGCCTTAATATGACTTGGAAAGGACTATGAAAAGAACAGAGCAGAAGTACCATTAGTGTGGCAGGCAGTATGCATGCATTTTGTTCCTTTAGTAGGTGGGGTTAAAAAGAGATGCTTTTAATGCCAAAAACGTCTGGCAGTAATGTTTATGTCAGAACTTTTGTCCAGAATTGTTGTTCTTTGATGTGAAATGAACTTTCAAATGAGTGGGAAATTAGATGAGTATAAAATAATTGGGAACCTCTAACTCCAGTCCTGGAGAGGCAGGACACTGCAACAGCTAAGTGTTCGGTTTATTGTAAGCGCTAAATCTGGGAAAATGCTATACTTTGTAGAACTATGGTCTATGGTCTGGTTTCCCAGACTAGGCTTCCATCCTAGGGAATGCTGAATGTAAACATTATGCAATAAGTACACAAAATCTATTCACGCATTCATCCCCAGTAGATACTTTCTCTTGGTCAGGGTTGTGGTGGATCCCAGGAATGCTGGGAATGACACATGCTTGAACTGAAGTAGTCCAGTGTAGCACACTATGCACACACATTCATTGCTAGGGGAAATTTACCTCACAGCATGTTTGTGGTAGGTGGAAAGAACATGGGAACCTTAAAGAAACCCATGAGGACACAACGAGGACTTGTGAAATGTCACTCAGTTCAGGATTAATCCAAGAACCCTGCTGCAGTAAGGCAGAAGTGACCCAGGAAATGCTTTATAATAATGCTGAACCGCTTAATCTTGCTAGGGTTGAGGGGAGGATGGAGCCTATCTCAGCCTGGGCAAAGGTAGACAATGAGTACACAATGAATAGCTCGCCAGTCCATTGCAGGGCCACACACACACACACACATCCATTCACGCTCACACCTCTGAGCAATCTGGAACAGCCAGTTAGCCTAATTTGCATGTCTCTGGCCTGTGGGTGGGCCTGTCGGTGGAAACAGGGTGACCTTTCAAACTCCACACCAGCCCTCACCGAGCCTAAAACCTTCTTGATGTGAGGTGCCAACCACTATGCCACCATGCCGTCTTATTATAATACAATTATTTCGTTACACTCCTTTACCTTTACAGACATCATCTTTCAGGTTGCCCTCGCCTAGAGTTGGCTGGGATGGGCGCCAGCCTCCCCGCGACCCTAATTAGGATTAAGGGGTTCAGAAAATGAATGAAGGAATGAATCTTTCAGGTTCACATTCTCCTCTTAAAATAATAGGCCCACTGTTCATTTTCATTTTCATGTAAACACTACTTGGTTGGTAGTGCTTTCCTCGTACAGTCCAGGGACATGCACATTAGGCTAAATCTCTGTTCCAAATTGCCCCTAGGTGTGAATGTGAATGATTGTGTGTGTGTGTGTGTGTATTGCCCTGCAGTGACCTGGCAGATTGTTCTGGGTGTACCCCACCTTCACCCAGTGTTGGCTGAAATTGGCTTCTTTCAGTTTATTATCATCCATTGCAAAATCGGTTACTTTGCTTTTTTAAGTCCAGCAAGTGGCATAAGTAGCATAATAGTGCATCCTTTCGATTATCAGTTTGGGCAATAAGATGACAGAACTACAGTGTAGTTTTTTTTTCTCTTATCCCACTGCTGAACCTGCTTTCTGCTGATGCACTCAGATTTAGTTGTTGCAGTTTCAGCTGTCAGAGTTTGAAATCGGCATCTCTTTAAAAAACATGCCGATGTGGAAAAAAAAAATTCTATAATTGATGGTTTCACAGTATTGTTGTTCCTGTGACAGCCCATGCAAACATGTAATCGAATGAAACATGTATATAATTAAAATGCTATAATTACATGTATATTATGCAATCAAATATTTATTTATTTATTTATTTATTTATTTATTCATTCATTCATTCATTTATTTATTTATTAGCAAAGTATTTTCTTTATATTCTGAATCCTCTTAAACAAACTCTATCTATATCTCTATATAAATAGTCTCTATATATAATATAATTTTTTTCTGTAAAAAACTATAGCTTGTTAACAAACTTGTTAACAAGCCTAAATATCACAGTCACCTATCAAGAAAATGTCTGCTCAGATCACCGTGTTGTATTTTTTGCCAGATTGCCCATTCCTACAAATCCAAGAAAGAAGAAAATGATACTCTTTCAATAAATTGTCTCAAGAGCATAATAATTTCTGACATACTGAGTACCAAATCAAATTCAGTACATGAAATACAATGGTGCTTATTGATGCATGCTGGGTATTGTCTGATGCTGTGGATAAATCCAATTTCTTTTAGACAAAATATTTCTTGTGATCTAAGAGACATGTGGCATCTATAAAACTTCTGTCAGCCAGTTATAGCTGGCATAAATTCACAATAACTGAACAAAACAGTTGTTCGCAGTATTTTTATTGGAATATCATGTAACATTATATGAAGTTCTATAAAAATTAAAAAGTACCAGCAATTTTTTTTTCATAGCTCATAGCGAATTTGAATTCAAATCCCAAAGTAAGGCAAAGCTCACACCATGATATGTTTATTCTCAGACCACTTTCACTGGCTTTAGTTAGCAGTCTGTCTTTCCTGAGTGCTCCTAATCCCTGGGCTGTGTAATTCCACTGGGATAGTAACCTGAGGTGTGTGCACATGTGGTTGAGCTTCTCTATGTGGTCCAGTGAGGTCTGTGTGTTCTGCTCAGGGATTTTGTGAATGGAGCCTGTAGGGGGCTGGAGGTGGGAATCTGAATCCCTTGGGGTTAGCTGAGCGTCTGCTCACACATAAGAGTGCCTGCTCTGGAGGAATTATAAGAGCTAAGAGGCCTTAATGCCTGGCCAGCTGTTAGTGTTCACATTGTGCCACTGAAACAGGAACCAGATGACAGGCTTGAGGAAAAAGTGATAAAATGCTAATTTGTGTTAAATATGCTAATCTGACTTCTGTGTGCGTCAGTGCGCAAAGATTAATACTTGTACCAGACTTGACATTACAGCCTTTTTTCATTGCTGAGTGTATCTGTCTATAGTAAAATAGTTTGGTATATACAGAAGAATCTTTTGTAGAGTTACTTTACATCACACACTGCTGCCAACATCTTATGTGTGTTACTAAACACTAATATACACTCCACTCAGGAAGCACAAAACATTTTATTGGAAATAAATGGACGGAAATAAATAGATGGCTTTAACCACAGACTTTTTACAGCCCTTATCCTCTGCACCTGGAAGATATCTTTCTTTGAAATCTCTCTGACTGTGTGATCGCTCAGTGGCTCACTACAAAGTGCATTCTCAGATCCATGGCATCTGTGCCGCGTGCTGAGTGGGACTCTGGCAAAGCCTGACAGGCTCAATTAGAGCCTTTTTGCTGAGTTACCTTCTCCATGTGTCTATAAAACTGTAGTCTCAGATAACCCAAAGGGATTTAATGGAATTCACCAGATGATTTTATGTGCTGTTTTGTAATCCTTATTGAAGAATCTGCTTTTCTGGTATAAGAGTATTATTTTATTTGTTTTTAAACATAGCTATTGTTGAAACAGCTATTTTATATATATATAAGATCTTGAGTCGATTTTCCGTAGAACAGTGCTCGATACGTCAAAGTAGAGCTAAATATAT
>JAQMYF010000010.1:6872658-6913708 GCA_030014195.1 Neosilurus mollespiculum | reverse complement strand
TGCATGTTTTTGGACTGTGGGAGGAAACCAGAGTACCCGGACGAAACCCACGCAAGCACAGGGAGAACATGCAAACTCCACACAGAAATGCCGAGCCCAGGAATCAAACCCAGAACCTTCTTGCTATGAGGCGGACGTGCTAACCATTGTGCCGCCCAGAAAACAATGTGTATTACTTAAAAATAATAGTAATAAAAATAACAATACACCATCAGCATATGATTAAATTCAAAATATGACTTATTGCTTATGTATGTGTTTGTTTTATAAAGTCATATTTTTTCCTTATTTTCATAAAGTGTTCCAATAATTCTGGAACTGACTTTATGAAACATCATTTACTTCGCATTTTAGTAAATAAAGCATTTGTAAATATAAAGCAGCTCTTTAGGTGGAAAACGTTGCCAATTACAGGCGCACATTCCAAAACCTATTTTCCTGCACAATAAAAACTGGTCATAAAAGTGACTTAAATGGTAAAGTAACAATAAAGGAACTCATAACTCAGGTTCGATTTAACATAAATCAGAGTCTGCGCTTCATATTAATGTTAAGTATCTAAGTAACACTGGACAACATACAGGTTCATGTTCAGTAATTGACCATTTTGGATACAAGTTAAAATAAACAAACAAGGGATGATGTCATTTCCTTTAATCTCTACTAATCCAGAATCTTTATGTAAACCAACATCAAAGAGAGGAAACCAAATTTTTAAAGAGACTTGGCACTAAGTGTCTATTAATTGCTTGTTTTTGTTAGGACGTTACCGAATAAAAAGAGCCTCCCCGGAGGAATTAAGTCCGGGCCGTATCCAAAACAGTGCCATCTCCATGGAGGGGTGCGTGCTCTGGCTGGGATTATAGGCTGTAATGTGTTTGGATGTGGAATCTCAGGCCTCAGGGATGGCGCTGTGGGTTCTGCTGGACGCTGGCCCAATCGCTGAGTCAGCAGTTCACACCAGGTGAAGAACCATGGCGCATGAGAGCTGCACTGCAGGCGCACTGGCTTTTTAGGATTTATGGGAAAGACACTGCATTGCACAGATCTGCAAACTTCATTGCTAATATCTTGACATGGGAATGAAGCAAAACAACAGAATGTTAATTTAAAAGTCTGTTTTGGGGGGTTTAAAACATCAAACTACACTACATAAACCAAATATAAAAAGAAAAATCTATTTTCCCCTAAGATTTAGGTTAATTTACATATGTGGCCATATATGGACAAACAAGCACCAGGATTAAAATCTGCCAGAGAATAACATCTTTAAACACAGTATTATAAAAACGGAGGGGACGGTGGAGTAGTGATTAGCACGTGTGCCTCACAGCAAGAAGGTCTTAGATTCGAGTCCCAGGCTCGGGGGTTCATGTGACCACCATGAAACGCATAAAATAGCTTTATACTGAAGGATTTCCAAAGTGTTTAGTTTTTATCCTGTTTAATTTTAGGCTGATGTTTAATAAGAGAATAAAAATCAACAATTTCAAACATGGGGTGGCACCGTGGCGTTGTGGTTAACACGTTCACCTCACAGCAAGAAGGTCTGGGTTCGATTCTTGTGCATGCATGGGTTTCCTTCAGGTAATCTGGTTTCCTAACACAGTCCAAAAACATGCACAGTAGGCTGACTGGCTGTTCCACATTGCCCCTAGGTGTGAGTGTGAATGTGAATGGTTGTTTGTGTGTTGCCCTGTAATGGCCTGGCGAGCTGTCCATGGTGTTCCCCGACCTTCGCCCAGAGTCGAGATAGGCGCCAGCCTCCCCGCGACCCTAATTAGAATTAAGTGGCTTAGAAAATGAATGAATGAAGGAATTTCAAACATTTTGGATGTCTTGTTCTTTTGCTGTGAGCTCTTAAAAGCAAAAGAGGTTCTTTTCTCACTCACTATTTACCAGTTGTGTTCAGTGTCAGTGTCAGAGATCTCTGAGATGATGGGTGTGATGGTTATACCTCGGAAGCTGATCTGTTTGAGTGTACAGATAATGAGGTAAGAGAGTCTGACAGACTAAAAGACTTAAGTGCTGCTGCATCGCTGTCTTTAGGCAGAGGTGATTTCCCACTGCTGGCACAATGGTGTAATGGTTAACACATGTGCCTCACAGCAAGAAGGTGCTGGGTTCGAGTTCTGGGGTCACTGCGGGCATTTCTGTGTGAAGTTTGCATGTTGGTTCTGTGCTTGCATGGGTTTCCTCCAGGTACTTCGGTTTCTTTCCATAGTCCAAAGACATGCTAATAAGCATGTCTTTGGACTATGGAATATATGGACTATGGAATATGTCTTTGGTCTTTGGACTATGGAATAAGCCGAATTGCCCCAGGTGTGAGTATGTGACTGGTTGTGTGTGTTGGCTCGGTCACAGACTGGTGACCTAGAGTCGGCTGAGATAGGCTGCAGCCTCCACACAACTCTAGTAGGGTTAAGCGGTTTCAGATTCTTTGAATTTAATCTCAAAGTCCTTCAGAATATTTTTTTCCCCTTAAGACCTCGTTCCATGTACATATCCCTTGTTAAAGGTCACCACAAGTGGAAAAAGCCACAGACAGTGACAAACGTCTTCCTATGGGGAGTTACTAAAGGAAGTGAGGACTACACTCATGCATGAGAGAGGCACAGCACAGCACATGAATTATTTCTAGCCCTGTCCACCTCGTACTCCCAAATCAACCCAGAAACCCCTTATAAATCACAGAAAGAGTGTAAGGATCACTTATCAGAGCTGGAGGCCCAATAAACCTGCCAAGCCATCAGCCTCCTCCAGCTCCCAGGTAGTGGAAAAACAAAGGCAGGAACAATTTGCAATGGACTCTGTCCTACAAAACTCAACAGAGTGAAAAGAAAACTCCTCCCAACAAGGATTCTGGGTCTTGTCGGGTAAAAGTGTGAACTTGTTAAAAAGTCCCAGTCTTTTTTACTTTCTTTCTTTTTTTTTTTTTTCAAACAAAGGGGCAAAAGAAAAACATAATGTATCAGTCTGCATGTAATCCCTGGTGACTTGGAATGGAAATAAGGCCAAGTGTTGCTCTATCATTTCCCCTCTCTCTTTCCCACACACACACACACACACACACACACACACACACATATATATATATATATATATATATATATATATATATAAAGTTAACTAGTTAGTAAATGTTGATTTTCATTTTATACATGTTCCTAAGCCAAAAGTTTGAATTGATCAATAAAATATTCTTTCGCCCAGTTCTAGTACTACATGGACATGGACATAAACTGGACTCCGTAAAGTTGTTTTAGTGTATACTGTGACGAAACACAAGAAAAATAAACTAAAACAACAATTTTATTATTTACTTTTCCATTTTAAAGTGTGATAGTGACAAAGCCGCCAGCTTCAAGTGACCTTAACAAACTGTGTGTATCTGTCATTTTCATATTTTTTTAATCCCATTATAGTGAACCAATGAGACTGTGCTGTTTCCTTGTAGTACGTTCTATTATCTGTTATTTCAACAGTGAACCAATAAGATTGCTTGATCCTGTTATCTGTACCAGAGAAGTATCATTTAATTGGAGCTAGGACTGAAGGGCAGATGTGACATTAATAATTGTAATAATTCTGGACAATGTTGCTCGCTCTGCTGTGGAAAGTGCCTAGTTAGCAATAGTAACCCCTGTCTTCTTGAAATAAAGGCAACAAAGTAATTATGAGGATGCTAGTGACACTATGAGATAACATGTACTTTCCAGAAGATGACAGTGTATATGACCCTGGGATCTTCCTCTAGAATATTTGAATTTAGTCCAAGAGCAGGTGTTGCTCTTTGCGGCCAAGCATCAGAAATCAAGTTTTACAGCCAGTGCCACTGACTGAATCCAGTTCTCAACTGTGCACCGTTCACCACTGTCACACTGTACATTTGTTAAATATTTGGCTAAGAGTAACTTTACTGATTGACAAGCGTTGATATAGCAATGTATCATCTCCCTGTCAGTGCCTGACTGCGCAGTGCTACATATTTTTAATGTCAAGGGCAGCAAAGTCTGTTAATCTCAGTGTAATAAATTTACCCTGATGACTGGGCTTTCAATGCTATAAATGCAATATTGATATCAAACATTAATGAACCTCGGGGTAAATGGTACACATGCATGTTGTGTATGTGGGTGTGTGTTTAGTTAACTGTTCTGATCTAAAGCAGTGACAAAGTGAATACTCTGAGCACCACAGACATCAGTCCCAATGTAATGGTGCAAATGTTGTTTAGGGGTATCAAATTTACACTCTTCTGGTTTGTTACACAACCATCTAAATTAAGCTCTGCACAGCTGAGTGAGTCTACTAAAGGACAAATGTGGGGCACTGACACACACACACACACACACACACACACACACACACACACACACACATTATGGGGTATTTCCTTTGGCTGTGCGGTACTGTAGCTTAAACGATGTTATGCCTACCCATAACCCTAACCATAACTTCAGTAACCAACAGGAAATCACTGAGAACTTTTAGGTTAAATTTTTTACTTGTTTTTCTTTCTTTCTTTTCTTTCTTTCTTTCTTTCTTATTTTTGCCCTTTTAAAATAAAATGTATTTAAACATGGAATTTTCCTCTTGGTGACCAACCAAGCATTCCCACAAGCTTAAAACTGTTCTATATTTTGGTCATTTTGAGGAAACTTGGGAATTATCTGAACTAAAAATGAATATGGGGGCAGTGGTGACACGGTGGTAAGGTGCTGGATTACTGATTCCAAGGTCAGGGGTTCAAGCCCCACTATCAACGGGTTGTCACTGCTGTCCCCCCAGTGCAGCTAACTCGGTTATCAAAGTCTGTTTGTGGTGAGAGGCATGTAAAAGAACCATTGCTGATTTTCATCAAGAGTAGGCTGCATTGCTGTCAGTGTATTTCTGCCCTGCGATGGCCTGGTGAGCTGTGTGTATTCTGCCCTCGCCCAGAGTCGGTTGAGATGGGCGCCAGCCTCCCCGTGACCCTAATTAGGATTCATTCATTCAGAATATGAATGAATATGAATAACTTTTCTCCAGTGCATTAGCTACATTTAAAATTATTTATTGATTTTATGAGCACAGCACAGTAGCATAATGGTTAGCTCTTCAGCCTCACAGAAAAAAGGTAGTGGGTTCAAGCCCTGGGCTCATGCATTTTTGTGTGGACTTTGCATGTTCTCCCCGAGCTTGCGTGGGTTTCCTCCAGGTACGCCAGTATCCTCCTATAGTCCAAAGACATACACATTAATATATGAAACACTAATTAGCTGTTTCATATTTCCCCTAGGTGTTAGTATGAGTGGTTGTGTGTGTGTGTGTTTGCCCTGTGATGGTCAAGTGAACTGTTCAGGGTGTACCTTGCCTTTGTCCAGTGTCGACTGAGATAGGATTAAGTGGTTCGGCAAATGAGTGACAAGTGAGAGTGAGTATATACAGTATTCTCATGCTAAAAACATTAAATACACAAGTCACAATATATAGTTAGTAAAAAAAAAAAAATCATTGACTATTACAAATGCCACAGGAAACATCGTTCATTATTTAGGATTTGGAAATACATCAATGAATATGTTAATGCTGACTCCCATGTAAAGGTTAGCCTTTTCATGAGCACAAAGAACTACTATAAGAAAACCTAATCTAATTCATGTTTACAAAGAACCCACATGTGAAGAACCAACAGCTTGTTTAAGGTTCCAAGTAGGGATAGCTCCAGGATAGACTTTGGAAGAAAAAAAAACAAAAACCCATCAAAAATGTGAGTCCTAAAGTGAACAGTATGTTCTCTGAGCTTAAAGCTGATGTAATATCCAGTAGGAATGTTTAAGGCTGAATTTTTTAATAGCAAGAGAAAATGAGGCTATTTCTCTCATGTACTCTGCAAACATGTACAATGGGGTCCAAAAGTCCATTTTGAAAATCTGAGATGCATGAATGGATTTCGATTTGACATCCATTGGATTTGAAATAACATGCACCAGCATGTTTTACACAAACCTCTGGAGTCCATGCCCACTCACTTACTGTTGTTGGGTACGTGCCAGAATTTTGCATTTCATATTATTAATATTTCTGAAGTTGTATTTTTTACTTGTTAGGTGTTGATCTCATTATTAGAATTCTTATGTATTAAATTAGAAATCAATGCAGGATATAAGTATGCTCACTACAAGTTTCAGATTTGTTCACTGTCCAAGATGTTCTCAGTGTATTCCAACTTTAACGAACAAAATTATGCCCAAGTACACTGAAATGTGTGCAGCTACTTTTACTTAAAGGTGCCCATTTACTAGTGAATAGCCAATGTGTTTTATCTTTGTGTATCAGTTCATTTTGGTTGCATTCAAAGGCTTCCTGATGAAATCTTGCCAGCTTAGTGTCTCTCATTCACCTGTTTTACATATTGTTTTAATCCTACATCTATTTACAATAACAATTACAAGACCACATGACCAGAGGAACAATCTTGCGCATGTGTGATAACTGGGCAGTGCAACAACACCAATTTGAAAGAGGAAAAGTGGTAAGAAACAGAAGCATATGGTTTCAATACAATAAATAAATAAAAAAGATGGCAATGCTTACTAATATCATCGTGCCTGGTACAGAGGTCATTGACAATAGTGTACAGAAGTAACTAAATGGTTTCAGATCAACATTGTGGTTGATTCCATTTTATTTCCAAGAGATAACAATGTTTTTCATGTTTGTTTAATATGCTTATTAAGTGAAGGTGACCCTTTAAGTAACAAAGACTGATTAGCAAAATTCCATTTACAATGTGAACCATGTGACTTTTGTAGCATCCTTTCTAGAACAGCTATAATTTGTGAGATGTAGTTTCAAGGCCTGACAGGAATAGCAACAAATGCATTGGCTCAGATGTCAACATGAATAGGATGTGAAGCACTGAGGAGGGGTAGGAACCTCACCCATTATCATAAACTGTGAGCTCTCAATTTGATTGTTTCTCAGATAAATGGTCCCATGTTAAAGCTCTAAACTCAGGCCCTGTGAAATGGTGCATTTAGCAGGCTCCATGCATTGATCAAGTATCATATGCTACCACAACGCTCTCTTGATACGCCATTGAAAACCACAATGTCATGCAAAAAAGAAATTTTGTGCTGCAACCCACCATTTGCTGTATTCTGTCTTCCACACAGACATGATTAAACAGTACTGGACGTTTTTCTTTCAGGATGATCAGAGATCAGCATGCAGTTTCTCTCTTTAAAGTTATCATTCGATTTCAAGAACTGGGGTCTTTCTTCTGTTTTAGGAAAGGATGTTAGTAAGAATGCCCTTATGATGGATAATTTAAACCTATTTCTATTGCATTTTTAAAAAAAATGTTTGTCTGAGAATTACATTGTTTAGGTTATTGGCCAATGGTATATAATTAATATGTGGTCAATTAATTTGTCTTATGATTAGCTAAAGCCACAATGGAAACCAATCTTACATGATATTCCTAGCTAAGGCCCCTATGAAATAACCTTTCTTTGAGCTGATTACACTGATCTACAGCCAGAATGCTTCTGAAATAAATATAGCCAAACCTTCCTAATTTTGGGCGCTGGGAATGAAACTGATATTTAAAAGTGTTGATTGGCTCTAGTTTTTGAGATATGGTACCGGGTCAGCATATAATATGTCCACTTGCAAAACCTGCTTGTAAAAATAATTAGTTATTTCCCCATCCTCTTTTTCAGGCACCTGCGCATGTCCCACTGATAGCTCCACTTTCAAAGCCTGCTAACTTGTGTTATAAATTGTAGCAGAAGAAGCAAATAATCTCTCTGCCCATAAAACAAATCAGATTTTTCTTAAAAACTGAACAGCTTGACTTAGAAAGTTTTGCAAGTGGACTCCATATATAAGCCTGACTTAAGAATCATGGACAGTGAATGTACTGTGTGTACAGTGAGTGTGTGCATGTACAGTACATGCACACACAACTACCTCTGCACTACAACCACTGCAGTATTTCCTTTAAGTATTCTGCATTTATCCTACTGTGTGTGTGTGTGTGTGTATATATATATATATATATATATATATTTCTTTTAGCTTATAATTTAATTTCTTTTATTTATCAAAATAATTTAATTTAAGTTTTTATTTTTTACTTTAGATTTTATCTAAATCTTTCTTTATGTGCAATACTTGTTTCTTTACATGCAATATTTGTTTCTTATGTGCAATATTGAGAGGGCTGAGTCCAAGAATTTCATTGCTGGTAGTGATGATCCATTCTTACCTGTATATGACAATAAAACTTGAAACTTGAAACTTTGATTGAAGGATGGGTTTTATGGGGAAAGGATCTGAATTTAAGTCAGAAGTCATTAAATACATCTTTGACTGAATCTAGGAATAAACTTAACACAGTTTCCTCTGGGATCAATAAAGTATTCTGATTCTGAAACTTTAGGTAACTTTAGGCTTTCTGTGCTGGAACATTTACTTCAGGTGCAGTAGGTCATGGGTTCAAAACCTGGACATGGTGGGAGTTTGACATGCACTGAATTTTAAACCTAAATTTTCAGTGTTTTATTAATAACTATTTGTCAATATATTATATAAATATGATAATCACCAATGACTGGATTTGAAAATTACTTTTATTCTTTCTTTTTAGGCAAAACAATAAATGAGGCAATCTGAAGCTGGCATTGCATCATAAATGACATGGTTTGCATCATATTGTTCCTAGAAGTTATAAATGGTGCAACGTTAACTCTTTTACCTAATTTCCATCACTTTGCTGAACTGATTGCTGTTTATCAACTCTAGAGACCATATACATGTAGCTTCATGTTTAGTATAATTATGTAGACATCAAATGTAAAAAACTTTAATATCTTGAAAGTAGTAGCCAATCATGCAAAAGTAGCCTTTTTATTGTCATATTTGAATTCAGCATACCAAAATCCATAATAAATAGCTCGATTTTCAAAAACTTCTAAACATTTGTATATCAGTGTTAGCAAACAGTGAAGCACCATATGATAACAATTATAATATAAAATTACAAACAAACAAACCCAATTATTTTATTCAATTCACAGTAAGAATACAATATTGCTCAGCTCCCCAGCTTCATTAGTATTTGTTTTACTAACCCCATTTTGAAAAAGCTACAATATTTTCCCAAAATGAATTTCTTTTTTAGTTTACATAAACCTTTATTTAAATATTAAAAGAACAAAAAAGATTTTTAATATTTTTATTGACAAACTTAACTGTAATTTATAAAGGTAGAATTTGATGCCTGCAACACACTCAACAAAAGTTGGAACTGACCATTGTTCTACATCACCTTTTTTTCTAATTACTCTTTAATCATTTGGGAACTGAGGATACTAAATGCTACTATTTTGCAATTGGAAATTTTGTCCATTATTGCTTGAAGACTGAAACTGCTAAACAGTGTGTGGTTGCCATTGTCTGATTCTTCTTTTCATGATGTGCCATATATTTTCAGTAGGAGACAGATATGTACTGGCAGCACTCCCATCAGGCACACCACAAAAACCAACTACTGTAGCTCATGCAGAATGATGCCTGACATTGTCCTGTTAAAATAATTATAGACTTTCTGGGGAGAGATGTTGCGTTGATGGCAGAACATGTCTGTCTAGAATCTTTTTATATGCCTTCATGCCCATGGTACATTGACACACATAAAACTCACCCATGCTGTTGGTACTGATATGTCCCATACAATTGTAGGTGCTGGCTTTTGCACCTTTCACTGATAACAATTGGGATAATTGCTTTCGTCTTTAGCATAGAGAACGTGACATCTGTTTTTCCAGAAAACAAGATGAAATATGAACACATCAGATCACGGTTCAACTATCATTTGGTCCATCTGAGATTAGCTTAGTCCAGGGAAGATTTCTGCATTGTTCCTGCACAACTGATATATGGCTTCCTTTATGTGTAATACAGTTCCAGAGTACAGTTTTGGATGCAGTTGTGGGCTGTGTTGAGCGACATTCCTTATCTGATGTACTCTCCAGCACTTGTGGCTATGTTTGTCACTGTAGCATGACGGTTTCTCAGGCAGAGCTACCTAAAGGCTCCAGGATGATAAACAATTATCAGTGGTTTTCGTCCTTGCTTTTTACTCACGGAAATGTGTCTGAATTACCTAATCTTTTCACAGTATTATGTACTATATGTGGTAAGAAATTTTTAACTGACCGGCCATTTTCTTGAGAATTTTGGCACAAAGTGCCACACCCATTCTTACAATCATGATCACCTCACGTGCTATCAGTGACTTTAGGACTGTTACTTGAATATTCTGTAATCTATTCAAACTTATTTTAAGATTTTATTATTTTATTTTCTCCTACTTTGCAACCAGTGTTCTGGGAATTGGCACTTTATCCATCATGACACTGATAATAAATTGAGGCCAGAACAGTGGTGTGGTGGTTAGCATGTCGGCCTCACAGCAAGAAGGTGCTGGGCTTGAGTCTTTGGCCTGGGAAGGGCGTTTCGGTGTGGAGTTTGCATTTTCTCCTTTTGCTTACATGGATACTCTGGTTTCCTCCCCTTAGTTCAAAGACATGCACATTAGGCTAACTGACTGTTCCAGATTGCCTCTAGGTGTACGTAAGTGTGAAAGGGTGTGTGTGTGTGTGTGTGTGTGTGTGTGTGTGTGTGTGTGTGTGTTGCCTTGCAAAGGACTGGCACACAGATCAGGGTGTACCTTGCCTTCCCCCAGAGTTGGCTGAGAGAGGCTCCAGCCTCCCTGTGATGGTAATATGATTAAGTGATTTGGCAAATGAATGAATGAAATAGATAAATAAATGTCCAACTGCAAATGAAAGCAGGTTGTTGTGATTTCAAACTTATTTATATTTATTACCATTAAATGTAGTCACTTTCATTTTCCAATCTTAACAGCTACACCCTAAGGGACTTAGACCATTTATGGCATGGGTAATAAAATAGTGCAGATTTTACTGGCCAGTGGCAGTTATAAGACCCTCTTCTTGAGTGCCTGCATAGAGAAGATCTATGGTCTGTCTTGTGACTCTGCCCTTATAGAGTATTATTTACCATGACGCTTCTACTTATGGCCTTTGGAAGAATAACTCTCTGTACCTCTGAAAACAAGTTACCCTTGGAAAACTTAAGTCAAGCCAAGTTTAAAACTATTTTCCTGCCACACATTTTTTTTGCCTTTAATGCAGTCCACAGAAGGATCATGTGGCTATATAGTAGTGATGAATTAGAAAATGATTGTATTGTGACATTTTGATGGAGGTCTGAATAAAGCCACAATATATAGTTAAATGTGGGATTAAAAAAGTGCATTTTACCCAATGAAATGTGTGAAATTTTAAATATTTAAATATCCTCTGAGCTGTCTTGGACCTTTTTATCATTCTGAATCTACATTACACTGTAAACAGAAGTGAAGGTATTATTGCAAGCAAAACTCTCAGGTACGCACCATGCTTCAGTAGTGACTGATGACTGGAAGGAGTAGAGCTGGCATTTGGGTGGCAGTTTGCCTACTACAGGCTTGGATTGGCTTATCTAATATCACCTTTCATGACTCATTACATGTTTACAAGACATAGGTCATTCTGATGCAGCATAGCTCAGCAATCGGCTCAGGACAACTCTCATACACACTATCCTCCATAAATCAATATTAAGACAAAATAAGGTAATTCAGTCTCGAGTAACTCCCACGCCCTACCTCCCCCTAGTGTTCACCCAGTGTTGGCTGAGATAGGCTCCAGCCAATAGGATTAAGCGGTTTAGCAAATGAGTGAGTGATGAGTGAGTGTTCCTATATTATGGGTGGCATTTTGTTGCCATTTGTGTCCACTTGACCCCTTGGAGTCATAGCAAAGTATTTAACCATTTTGTGCCTGATCACCACTATTATATGATGAAAAATTCTATCCTGACAGGGGTGGTCTTTTCCATGGTGATAATGTAACTATCCACAGGGCGCAATGGCTCACTGAATGGTATGATACAAGTTACATGTTATAGACATATAACAAGTACCATCCTAAATGGACACTTATGGGATATTTTGGAGAAAGTTTTAGACAGTGCCAGTCATCACTATAAAACACCAATTAGGAAAGATGGTGAGTTCTTCTGTAGGAAGAATGGTATTAGTCCTTCTCGAGATCATTGAATCTGTTCCAGAGGTTAATGGTGTCTCAGCACCTCACTATGTCACTTTGTGTTACTTTATACAGTTTTCCACTTCGTCACCTTTCTTTATGTTAATTGGAAACCCACCGGGTTAAATGCGGATACCCTATCAGTCTGCCCATGCGTGCATCCATGCATCCCCATCCTTGTCTGGGTTGTAACTGCTGAATTGTAGAAACCACCTGCCTCTAACTTGGTGGGTATTCGTAGGGTAGTAAGGCAGCGTGGCCCAACATTGACCTTGATCTTTGACCCCACTTCAAAGAAAAAGCTTGTCTGGGTCATATTTCCTATATGCTTACTCTCACATATACAAAACTAGTTATACTTATACATCTTGGATAGAGGGAGAGTTATGTACCAGCATGACTTTTGACCTCTTGACTTTTGACATTACTTTAGAGAAACCAGCTTGTCCAGGACATATTTTATATATTTTTGGCCTTAGACACAAAACATAAGTTTACTGTGACATTGTCCTTGACATTTGACCTCACAAAGGAAACAAAGTTTTTATACAGGCCATATTTTGTATATGGTTGACATTGCACATAAACGTTAGGTATGGTGGGGTCAATTGCTTCAAAGTCAAAGTCACGGCTCCCAATCAAATGTCGAATTTCCTTTGGTGAGTTGAAAGATACAGTCCGACAAGGGTAAATTTCATTAAATTTCACATTTACCCCCCACCATGACCTTGAAGCAAATGACCAGACAGTTAAAGAGACAGTCTAGTTTATGCAGTGTCTTTAAAGTTCTGGTTTACATATTTTGAGTGTCTGTGTACTTCAGCCAGAGCAGGGTCAGCCATCATGGTTGTCTCAATAGTATCTAGTTTGTTTTATAATGATGATAAACTTTCATCTTTTGTTGAATTATCATTATTGCATACGTCACATCATCAACCTGTTCCCATTCACAGGACTCTCACTATATTTCCCAGCATGCATTGTACTGCTCACTTTCACCCTTGTCTCACACACCACATGTCATAGTACACCTGTTCACAATCACACCTCATTACCTGCACATTATATGAACTCTGTTCTCTTGCACTCACACTTGCGAAGTATCGGTCTGTATATTGCTGTCAGTCATTACCAAATGCTTGTCTCTGTGCCTAATTATTTTGTGTATGACCTGATGTTTGACCTGTGTATGACCTGATGTTTTCCTGTTACTGATTTCCTGTCCGACCTACACTGTTTTCACAAATTATCTTTCTGTCTCCTCAAGCCAGCTACCTTATCTCTGTTCTGTTGTTTGTCTGATGGATTGAACTCTGCCTGTTCACAGAATAATATGCACAAATAATAATATAAATATCTGACAATAATTCACCATGAAACAAATTTCTGTTTATCCTCTTTGAAACACAATGGACTCAATTAATCATAATTGTGTACAGTAAAATCTGATTGTACAATAAGTGTACTCAAATTCTAATGACACTTTTCTGTACAATTAAACTTATATCTGGTCAATTTGAAAAAGGCATGACTTGCAGTTAAACAATTACATCCTTCAAAGCATAATCTTCCAAGTTCAAATATCCATAAACACAATCTATCCATGCTAAAATACTTGTTTAAGAAAGGGTTTCATGTCCAAGTTTTTGTAAAAACAGATTTTCAAACTGCTTTTGTGGGTATTTCCTTATTATCCATATTTGGGGGCAGCCATAGCCTAATGGTTAGAGAAGCGGCTTTGGTACCGGTCGCTGGTTTGATTGCCGAACCAGCAGGAAAAATGTGTGATGGTGGGGGAGTGACCTGCACCTTCTCTTCCTCCACCTTCATGGCTAAAGTGCCTTTGAGCATGGCACCTAACCCCCAACTGCATTCACCATCAATGTGTTGTAGCAGCCCACTGCTCAGAGTGTGTGTGCTCACTCTTTACGTGTGTGTGCTCACTTTGGATGGGTTAAATGCAGAGGCAATAATTTCCCTTGTGGGATTAATACAGTATAGCAAATCAAAAAAATTAAAATAACTAACAATAAAAAAATATTCAGTACCAGAATACTCTACCTACTTACGGAATCCCAGAAGGATTCCCTGAATCATATAAAGGTAAACCAATGAGAAGCCTCAAAACAGACATTACTCGGTGTAAATAGAATCATATGTTACCAGGAAGGTGCTAGGAAGATCGCGCTGATTGGTTGAGAGCGGGAATAATTTAGTATATGGATGCCAGAGAGTTTCCGTGCAGACATTCAGAAACTGGTTCTGTAACTGTAATTGCTATTTTCTCAAAAGTAGTATTTCCTGATTAGCCACATCCACAGTGATGTAACTCAGTGACAATTTTCATGCCACAATCATGTATTATTTTAAAGCATAATCATTTTGAAGCATATTAAATTTTTTTTCCAAATGAATGAATTTCTCAGGATGTCAAATTTATATTTATATTTTGTATTATGCTGGGGTGGGTCACATACAGTCATGTGAAAAAATGCTGACACCCTATGAAAGTTTTTGTATAAATTTTGGATATATAGATATTTAATCTCAATTTTAACAATACTGAGAAGTTTAAATAACATAACAATTAAAACTGAAGAAAATAGTTTTCAAGATCTTCTGTGAAATGTAATTCTACAAAATGCATATTATAAATGAGGCTAGGACACCCCCACATTCATCAGCACTTAAAATAGCTGAACTCACAAACAGGTTTATCACATCAAGGGCACATGATTAGAAGATCATTACTCAGCATTTTGAATGAGGTTTGCCCTATTTAAACATCAGACATTTAGTTTGGTGTGTTCCTGACTGTTGAAGTGAGAGTAAGCACCATGGTGAGAGCAAAAGAACTGTCTGAGGCCTTCAGAAAGAAAATTGTTGCAGCTTATCAGTCTGGAAAAGGATTGAAAAAGATCTCAAAAGATTTTTAAATCAGCCATTCCACTGTCCGGAAAATAGTCAACAAGTGGAGGGCTTTCAAAATGACTGCCAACATGCCCATGTCTGGTGGTCCTAGCAAGTTCACTCCGAGAACAGACTGCAAGATGCTAAAAGAGGTCTCCAAAAAAAACCCTAAAATGTCATCATGGGACCTACAGCAGGCTCTGGCTACTATTGATGTGAAAGTGCCTGCCTCTACAATCAGAAAGAGACTGCACAAGTTTAACTTGCATGGGAGGTGTGCAAGGAGGAAACCTTTGCTCTCTAAGAAAAACATCAAGGCCAGACTGAAGTATGCCAGAGAGAATTTAGACAAAGACCAGATCTTCTGTAATAATCTGATCTATGGACAGATGAGTCCAAAATTTAATTATTTGGACACCAGAACAGAGGATGTGGTTGGCGTAAACCAAATACAGCATTCCAGGAAAAGAACCTTATACCAACTGTGAAGCATGAAGGTGGGAGTCTCATGGTTTGGGGTTGCTTTGCTGCAGTAGGACCTGGACTTCCACTGTGTATCAAAGGGTGCTTGAGCAACATGTGAGACCATCTGTAAGAAAATTTAAGCTGAAGCGGAACTAGACCCTGCAACTTGACAATGACCCAAAACATACCAGTAAATCCACCAAGGATTGGCTGAATACTAAGAAATGGTCCTGGAATGGCCGAGTCAGAGCCCAGATCTTAATCCCATTGAGATGCTGTGGGGTGACTTGAAACGGGCTGTACATGCAAGAAATCCCTCAAACATCTCACAGGTGAAATGATTCTGCATTGAGGAGTGGGGCAAACTTTCTTCAGACAGATGTCAGAGACTGGTAGATGGCTACAAGAAGCGTCTCACTGCAGTTATTTCAGCCAAAGGGGTTAACACTAGCTATTAGTGGGTAGGGTGTCCTAACTTTTTCCTCAGGCAAAATATGTATTTTTGTAGAATTTTAGAGAAGATCTTGAAAATTATTTTATCCAGTTTCAATTGTTCAGAAATATTACTTGCATCTCTCAGTATTGTTAAAATTGAGATTAAATATTCATAGATCCAAAATTGTTACAAAAATACACAGACTTTGATAGGGTGTCCTAAATTTTTCACATGACTGTATGTGATATGACACAATTTACAAATTTGCTTCAGTGTTTTAGTAAGTTTTTAATTCACATCTTCAGTGTTTCCCTTATTTAAATCTTATCTATTTAGGTTCAAAAAACTTAAAATAAGGGTTTACTGCCTCAGTTTATGAAAAATAATCTATTCACTGATTTATCACTCAAGAGCAGACTTGTGTTTATGTCATTCTGTTTGCTGAAGTTTTTGCTTCTATGAAACTTAAAAGAATATGTGTCAATATCTCACAAATGAAATGTTATATAAACTTGAAGTGGGCTGTGGTGGTCCGGCGGTAGGGTGCTGGCTTACTGATCTGAACGTCGAGGGTTCAAGCCCCACTATCACCCAATTGTCACTGCTGTCCCCCCAGTGCAGCTAACTGGGATATCAAAGGCCAGCCATGTCTCTCACTGTCTGTGGTGAGAGGCATGTAAAAGAACCATTGCTGTCATTGGAAAAGAGTAGGCCATTGGGTTGCCATCTGTGATGATCTGTGATGACCTGTTTCTGCCCAGCAATGGCCTGGCAAGCTGTCCAGGGGGTACTCTGCCCTTGCCCAGAGACAGCTGAGATGGGTGCCAGCCTCCCCACGACCCTAATTAATTAAGAGACTCAGAAAATGAATTAATGTATGAATAAACTTGAAGTTTAAGTCTTGTCAGTCAGTGTAGCTTAATATATTTGTTGCTTTCATTTGTGTCACATTCATAACCTGCATAGAAATCTGACCAAAATAATATCCATTTTTCAAACAAAACATGCAGACAATAAGTTGATTGAAGGCTGTAGATGAAAGCATTTTTACCTATAATTCCAACAAAAGCACCTTTTTTTCGGAAATAGTGCTAGAAGATGGTTTTTGTAATACAAGCTACAAAATTGTTCAATACCAAAAGATAGAAAAGTTCATAAATTTTACTTAAGCAGCTGCTCTAGGTTTCACAGATATACAGAGTCAAAGATGAAGCCAAAGAAATGTATTACATTTAAAAAAAAAAAAGGATAAGGTTTTACTGGTAGTCCACTTTTTATGGCATCACTGTCAGCCCCTTGTTTTAACAAAGCCTTAAAATGAAGCAATCTAGAAATATAGACCATGTGCATTAACAGAGTGCAACTTATCTTTAAGACTGAAAATGTGTTTGTAGTGTGTTTGTGTTTGTAGAAAAGTGGCAGTTGTAGATCTCAAATTCATAGAAAAAAACAGAACATGTTCCACCTCCACACATCCATAAATATATCTGTATAAAATGATTTGTATGAAACAGTTTTGAGGCACCAAATGCAAGCTTGTTCCTTGCATTGATTGTCTTAACTATGATCGTTAAAATGAATTGCTACTTTGTATGCATGGGCATGAAAATTCAAAGATATATCTAGCAGTTTCAGAAGGGGACAAATCTTGGCAAGTGAGATAAATTCATGCAAAGCCTTTGCAGATTGTAAAATTTCAATCTGAAACAATTATTCTCCTAGGCATGTGCAGTAAAGTGATATGTTTTTGGGGGTGGAAACAAAGAAGCTGTTGGCTAGAGGTCCCAGAAATCACAATGTGTAACTTTATCTGCCCTGACGGGGGGTCCTGGGGAAATTTTACCTTCAATCTGCCAAAAACTGCAATATTCTTGGCCTGTTTTGAGTTAAAGAGAAATTTTTATCATAACTGTATCTAATTAAATTTTTAAACAGGAGCATCACTTCAACAAAGTTATTGGATCAGCATGGGAGTTGATGGAATAGGGACCTCTTTTGTAAACTTGAAATTTTTGTTAGGATTTCCACAGTCAGTGTTCAGCAGTTGGAATATGTCCTGAACTAGTGGGCAATTTCACCCTAATCTTAGCAGCAGAAATGTTAATACCCACAACCTACAGTTCTCTATGAACATCATTTGAACATGTCACAGTGCTTTTTTCTGGGCTCCTTTGTAAAGAAATGCACTCTTCCTATAGAACATGCATTATACTGTATATATTAAACTTTGCTCATGCACTTTCTCTCTCAGACCTCCAGATTAAAGTCTTGTGGTTAGTTGGCTTTAACAAAAATGTTCCATTATTTAACCTTCACACTGTTGCAGGCATCCGTTTTCATTCTCTGTGGTGGTGTTTACCATATAATACCACAAGTGAAACTTGACCTTTTATACTGTGGAAGTTGGGCTTAATTTATTGCAAGCAGGAAACCTCAACCCCTATACTGAAATCTTTCGCTCTTTTTTGGTTAAATATTAAAGTGATTTGTCAGTGGGGAGTTATGTCCATCCACAACCGGCAGGTTAATATGCATCTCTCAGCTGTTCCAACCTGTCACCCTGACCAGATGCTTTAGATTCTCAGCCTGTGGTCCGTCTCACCCTTAATGCAGGGCCTATCCGTAGAGAGAAGATATGGCCCCAGAGAGCCAAGTGCTGCTTCTTAAAAGGATTTCAGGGCCAAAGGACATAATCCAAGGGCGACTGTACATGATATGATCATTAAAATAGTTGCAGGGAAAAAACAAGGGTGGGGCTTGAAACTTTGTCAATGTGTCTCTTTGACCAAGAATGCATATATGAAAATAGGTCACAGACATTTGTCAATTACTAGATCCTATTCTCAGATAAGGAAGTAACTCTCTGTTATTATTTGAAGTAAATAAGAAAAAAGACTGGCAGATCAGATGCCCATCAAATGCATATATGCTAATATGTTATGTATGTCCAGTGCAGTAACTTGGTAAGAAGAAATGATTTAGTAATCACACAATACATTAACTGTTTACAAAAACAGCAAATGTTTTATTTTTTCACATTCCTTAGTTGCTATCAATTTAAATAGGGTACTTCAACTACAGGAAAGTGTTGCGTATTGGATAAATTTCTCTGTTGCTTCACGAGACCACAATCATCTGGAACATATAAAGACTAGTAGAGAAATTAATGAAGTCCTCCTTCCCCACCCCCAAAAACAAACAAACAAAAAAGAAAATCTTTGTTTTATATATACAGACTTCCATGATCCCTACACGCATTTAGGAATAACTAAAAGAGCATTTTCAGTGGGAATAATTATATAAAACAGTGACAGAATTATAAATTGGGACTTTCTCATGAAAAAACAAAACCCTAAGACAAGGCTTAAGCTATTTTTGTCTTGTATTAGTGTTCCAGACCATAAAAACTAATCCCACATATTACTGATGTTTTACCTGGAGAGTTGAGTGGAAACGGGATGAATGTAAAATTTAGTTTTAAAAGCCATATACTATCCTTACCAAACATTGGTGCTAGAAATGTTATACAAAAGAGTTTTTGTATTTCACATTCATTGAGGGCCAGTCATGCCCTTAGTGATGACAAAAGAAGTATAAACATTGAAATCAAATTTGGCTCTGCCAAAAACAGGGTTTTGCCCAAGGTATTCTAATCACTGGCATTGGTTTGTTTGTAGACTGTGAACAAAATCTTGAACACACTCATGCCCAGATTTTCACCAAACTTGGTGGGGACATTAGGAGGCAGGATGCAAATGCAGGACCATGGTATTGTTTATTTAAAGAAAAGGCAGTTCCCCCCAAAAAAAGGCAAAACGAAGAAACCAAAACAGGTAACTAATTAAAACAAACCAGCATGACATACAGACAGGAATCAATCATTAAAAGGCTTTCCTTAAGGGTCAAATACTGAAATGAAATGTTAATTCCTTGTAAAGAGGTTGAATTGCAGGTGTCCTTTTATGTTCTGCTAACCAAGCAATTTCTATGCACTACAGTTGTGTTGTGTCATCTGGTGCTTTCACTGTGCCTGCTGGGAATTGAAGTTCCATTCTGCAAACCTGGAAGTGGCCACTCACACTGCAAGATAAGGCACACTGCTAAACAGAATGCATGGCTCGAGGACAGAGAGGTGGTAAAGTCATAGATAGTAGTCATAGATAAAGCTTTTTTACTTTGTTGAAGCTAACATTGCTTGGCTTGCTAGTAAGAAACCATAAAGCCCTTGGTCCTGAAGACTTTCCTGTGTTGAAATAATTAGTTCTGTGTTGAAGGAACAATTTTATCACTGGTTGTTACAAAGCGGTAATTGTTACAAAGTGGGAAGCTTTTTCCAAAATGTAAACCTCATTATATTATAATTGTGCATTTTTAAACATCCGTTTTATGTACATTTCCCAGTAACTTATTAATAGAAGCATATTAGTATGACCAGAACAACTGTCTGTGGTGTTTATTTCATATTAAAGTAGTAACTATTTTTCTCATGTTATAAAAGCAGTATATTTCTCTTGACTTGAACCAGGGAAAATAGAGAAGTATATTTTGGAAGAGTCAAGACACATGTTCCACAACAAACATTAAAAAGCAATCTTAGACAATTACAATGCATTATGTTGACCAGCATTGCCTCCAGTGTGTTGGCTTTTTATCTTCTCTGGGCTAAAAACAAGAATACTGATGCTTGTGTGGAGTGCTGATTATCTACATCAAAGCATTTTTGTCATGTAGTTATGTATGGCTTGCATATGATTCTTCTAAATTTTTAGGTCTGCCTTAAGATCTGAAAATCATACAGAAAACCACTTATTCCAGCAACATTTCCTTTTGTAGTAAGGCCAAGTCTTTTGATAATGCAGACATATTGAACCCTCAAATTGATTATGAGGATTCCTAGGAGTGTCAGTTTAATCCACTTAGATTTGTTGTACATTTGATCATGGAGCCCTAGGCCAGTGGAAAAGTTCACTAATAGATGGAGATGTGCCCAAATACTGTACCTTGATTACTGTCAGATGAACAGAAAAACGTGGAAGACATAACATGGGATAAACATTTGGAGTCTTTGTTGGAAATAAAATATGTGGGACTATCACTCAGTGATCTTGGCATACAGAATATAGTAAAGCATTCAATATATTGAAAGGGCTGCAGGGGACTGAAGAAGGTTCAACAATGGCTCAGCAAGTAAAACCAAACTTTAAAAAACTCTACTCTACTGCACCAACATTGTTTTCTGAAACTGTATAATTTATACTAAAATCATACAAAACAAAAAGAATACAATCAAGCAAAATAATTCTGAAAAGCATTTATACATACACTTATTAAACACAAAACATTTTATTGTTAACCTGTAATCAGCTGAAAAATATGTACACAGTCTGGATAATTGATTTATTTAGTTTATTTAGATTTTATGTATATTGGGGTCTCAGCCTCAGTGAACTCCAGGTAGTTTCTTCACTACATTTCCCAGCATGCACCTCCCACCTCACAATTACCTAACTTCTGACACATGCATTACATGACGTCCAGCATACATGTCAGTACTCATTCCTGATTTCACACACACACACACACACACACACACACACACACACACACACACACACACACAGCGAAGTATTGCCTCTGTGTTTATTATCAGTGCACACCAAAACTTTGTCTATTGTGTTTAGTCTTCCTGTGTATGATCATTGCCTCCCTCTCGTCTATGATTCTCTACCTAAGCTGTAACATAGAACCACTGTACTGTGTTTGACCCTCGTTGGCTGTTATTCATCTCAGCCTTGCCTTGGATATTCTGTGTGCCTGATCCCCTAAACTTTGCTTGTTTAAGCTTTATGATATTGTACTCTGCTTTTGTACTATGCTGCACTTCATTTATTAAAGCGCTGTTGAACTGCAATTTGCATTCACGTTCTTCTCTGCCACAAAGCGGCGTGACAATTGGGTCGTTTCAGTAATTTATTAAAGGTCCATTGGTTAGTTAATGGGTTTAAATTTGACATGTTGTTGGTTCACCATGGGTGGGATTACCTGCTAATCTGCGACAAATATGGTGGAAATGTGTCTTGTAAAACATGTAATTACTTTTAGAAAAGGGGGTTCCTCAAGGGTAGTTTGGTTAGTTCAGGACATTGTTGTTCTTAAAGGGGTGCTACATGGAGCCCTCCAATAGAATAATACTGTAAGATTTTAAAAGTACATTGACAGCCAAGACCATTACATATTTTATACATAAACATCTCCTTTTAGATTTATGTGAATGTAAACTGTGAAAAATATGTATAAAAATATGAAATACATGCAGTACCTTATAATCACAACAATATTTTTAGTACTGTAAATCAGGGATAAATGTAAATAATCCATTTTAGGATTCAAAGCTCATGTGATCATGTGGTAATAATATTGCTGGGAATAGTATTATTGTGTAACTATATGCCACAAATGCCACCAAATTCCTGGTAGATATTGTGCAGATGGCTTTTTAAATCATCTGTCAAATCAGTGGCTTTGCGAGCAGATTGTTATATGTTCTGAGAGTGATTATATCTTACTTGAGAAAATAAAAGAAAAACATTTCCAAAT
This sequence comes from Neosilurus mollespiculum, assembly GCA_030014195.1. Taxonomy (NCBI): domain Eukaryota; kingdom Metazoa; phylum Chordata; class Actinopteri; order Siluriformes; family Plotosidae; genus Neosilurus; species Neosilurus mollespiculum. The sequence goes on along the minus strand of JAQMYF010000010.1, from coordinate 6,891,130 downwards.
AAATACAGCTAGAATGTGTGCAATTTGTGCAGTCGTCTCAAATAGTTTGGTCTTGCAGTGTATGCAGTTTCTTGCCCTAAATTAATGACTTGAGCATGAAAAACAATGCATAGTTCATAGCTCCTTTACTTACTAAAGTTTGAAAAAGAACTAATGAACTGCTTGCCAGACCACTGGAGGGCCGACACATGAGCAGCCATTCACATTCACACCGATGGGCAATTTGAACAACCAATTAGACTAATGTGCATGACTTTGTACTGTGGAAGGAAACCGGAGTACCTGGTTGAAACCCATGCAAACATGGGGAGAACATGCAAACTCCACTTAGAAATACTCATGCCCTGGACTTGAACCCAGGATATTCTTGCTATGAGGTGGTAACCGCGATGCCACCGCGCTGCCCAAGTTAGAAACATCAGTACATAAATCAGTACTGCATACTGTATATATCACTTATACAAATACATAAATAGACAAGACTGTACCCAGCTTAAAAAGTTGACCAAAGATTTGCTAAATAAAAACAAGGTCTATTATTAATGTGTGAACGCAGATTTTCTTATCAAAAGTACACAAAGACAGAAGTGAAAAAAGATTCATTGATGAACTCACAACTTTAAACCTTAACTTAAAACAATTAAACCATCAAACCATTTTTATTACACTTAAAAAGGACTTGAATTTCAAATAGTTAATGGTTTTACCTATAGATCAAAATTTTGGTCAGAAACATGAAATTAGTTAAATCTAGCATACCATTCATTGACTGAGCACTGCTGTAGTCAAGACACTTACACTGAAGCCTAAGTCATCTTGTCCTCACGACCAAGTCAAATCCAAGATACCTATTTAAGTCAAGTCATGAAGTCATCTTGGAGAACATGTGGCCAGCACTGAAGATTTCATTAATTTGAAATACCACACATATTATAAGCATAAATTGAGTTTTGGGTCATAGATAAGTGGGCTCCAAGTCAAGTTACAAGTCATGACTTGGGTCATTCCATGCCAATTCAACAAACAGCTCCCCTGACCATCCCAAATCTGCCTGAAAAAATTCTGAGGCAAACCTACATTAGAATAACAGATGTGTGCAAAATCTCAACTCAATGTCTCTTCAATTTTTGGCTAGAACATCTCTTAAAGAGCACAAAGTAATGGCACCTTTTACCCTCGTTTTGAAAATGTCAAATGAAAATCACATTTGAATGATTATATCTTGAAAACCATGCAAGATATGACCTTGATTTTTGTATGCCTGCCATCCAGGGTTAGTGCTGTAGAAATACAAAAATGTAAGGATATGTCTTCAATTGGCTTAATTACATAGCCATTTAAAGTTGGAAACTTCTTGCAGAGCCATGACTGCGTGAACCGCACTTGCACAGATGTATTTCTCACACTGCCAGTGTAACACATGTTACAAACTGTCCTGGCATCAAATCAACAAGCTGTAGTGTCTGATTCTGCACATCTCTAGTTATGTCATTAAAGTGAACAAAAAGCCTGGGTTCCAACTAAGGACATTATTATTAAGTAAAGGTGTTGTGCCAATTACTTCCAGGGGAAGGAGGTATCTGTTGAGTAAGGATTCTAATCAATAAGCTAACTCTTTCATGACAAACTTCAATTAACCATTTAGACTTAAATTAAATTCATTACTTTAGACCAAATGAACCCCCCAATGCAGCTAACTGGGTTATCAAAAGCCAGCCGTGTCTCTCAGTGCCTGTGGTAAGAGGCATGTAAAAGAACCACTGCTGACTTTTGTCAAGAGTAGGCTGCATTGCCGTCAGTGTGTTTCTGCCCTGTGATGGCCTGGTGAGCTGTCCAGGGTGTACTCTGCCCTCACCCAGAGTCGGCTGAGATAGGCATGACCCTAATTGGAATTAAGTGGTTCAGAAAATCAATGAATGGATGAATAACCAAATGAACTTTGTATGACTTAATTATGAAGAGTTGAAATTAGCTGTAATTTATTTCTTATTTTTGAATATGTTGAAAATTAATCCTGGGATAAATAATGGAAGACCCACATAAAACTCATCATGGAATAATAAGATCATTCAGACTGCCTGGCATAATTGTCATTACTCCCCATAACCTGGCATATCATGGCAATCTGATTTCTTGTGTGATAGTAATATAACGTGTGATAAACATATACACTACTCAACTAATTTCTAAAGTTTATAAAAGAGAAAATCCACCAAAAACACAACTGACTTATACACAATAAACAAGGCCTAAGGAACTATAATTATTCATAATGGGCCCAAAAATAATTATACTGGATTTTCTGCTCAGTGAATTTATTATGATAATTAATTCATCGATTTGTTCATTTGCTGAACTGATTAATCCTACGGAGAAGCTAAAGGCTATCTCAGCTGACACTGGACTAAGGCCACATACATCCTGAAGAGCTTGCCTGTCCATCACAGGGCCAACACACACAGCCATGCACACTCACACATAGGAGCAATTTGGAACAGCATGTCTGTGGGAGGAACCCATGCAAATCCTGGTGAACATTCAAACTTCACAAAGAAGTGCCCTTGCTAAGTCTGAGACTTAAACCTTGGACCTGTGAAGCAGACGTGCTAACCACTTGCCCTTGGTTATGAAAACACTATAAAATTACATTCCAAAAAATGTTGAATGTTCACATGTCTGATATCATTAAGACCTACTTTTTGGCCTGAATACATATGGCCTTTCACTTAAACCTTGGCAAGAATTTGACTTTCTGTCATTTGGGCCTAAGGATTCTCTATAAGCTCATTCAGTGGGACCTGAATTGCAGCCCCCACAATGTTCACCTTGCCTCCACTGGCACAAATGGAGTCCTGCTGCTGTGATAATGGATGCCACCTGTTGGGTTTGGGCACTTATTACAGCTGTTAGTGCACATTAGCCATCAGGGCACAGAGAGGTGATATGGCAGGCACTGCCACTATAAAGTAATCATGAGACTTGGCAAGGCCTGCACATATATAAATTGGCACTGAGTACTCAGGCTCAGGTGGATGTGAGAATAAAAGACTTGCAGCCAAATAGCAGGGTGAATGGGTTGTCAAGGTTAAAGTATACTTTAAAGCTGGTCTAGCACAATCTTTATTTCCACAATGCACAGTTGGATTTTTAAGGACCCAACTAAGTGATGCATAGTTGAAGGATGAGGTAATTCCAAATGTAACAAGAGGAGAAGACATGAAAGTAGTGAATGTGAAACTCATCAGGAAGTGGAAGTGATTTACAAACCTATCCAGAGGTCAAGGATGGAAGCTCTTCGATATTCTTGAGTAATATAACAGTCCAGTTCGCCAAGCTTTGAAATGGGAGGCAGGTTGTGGGCTGCATACCAGGGCAGTTGTTGTGTCAGGTGCTTCAATGGGACAGGTTATTTTTACAGAGGAATTTGCAACCATTTCTGTGTGTGTCTATTCTGTCATCCCCCTGCCATCTGTGCCATGAGTTTCAACAGCTTCTAAACACAAACATAACACACACCAGGGTCATGGCATCACACTTGCACACATGCTGCATACAGGCCACAGCCACATGCTAACCACAGACTCCTATAGTGTCTCGAGACAGAATAGGACAGAGACAGCCACCAGTGGTATGCATCGTCACTTGGGTGGCCTAGTCAAAATAACCTGCAAGTGTGAACTTAGTAACCATATGCCTGTGCATCAGATAATTTATTTTTAAACCAGTAATCACATAAACATGGCTCTATGCTGGGTGCACCCTAAACAGATTACCAGACCATCACTGGACCACTATTCAAGTCTTTGGACTGTAGGAGGAAACCAGAGTACCCAGAGAAAACCCACGCAAGCACGAGGAGAACATGCAAACTCCAGACAGAAACCTTTTATGTTGTAACTAATGATTTGCTAAAAGTGAGGTGGATGTTGCTAAATAGTCTATTAAATTTGCTCTCACAACAAGAAAGTCCTGTTTCGTGTTACGTGCTTAGTGAGGGCGTTTCTGCGTGGAGTTTTCATGTTCTCCCCATGCTTGTGTGGGTTTCCTCCAGGTATTCCGGTTAGGCTAATTGACTGTTTTACATTGCCCCTCAGTGAAAGTGTGTTGGCCTTGTGATGCTGTTGTACCCTGCCTTCACTCAGCGTTGGCTAAACTATATAGCCAAAAATCCTGCTGGGGTCCCTGCAGCCTTCATGTGACCCCAGTAGGATTAAGCAGTTTGACAAATGAATATTACAGTACAAAATATATAATTAAAGTATTGTATATAACTCAATTAAATAACTATATATATATATATATATATATATTGCCTTTTATGTTGTAACTAATGATTTGCTAAAAGTGAGGTGGATGTTGCTAAATAGTCTATTAAATTTGCTCTCACAACAAGAAAGTCCTGTTTCGTGTTACGTGCTTAGCGAGGGCGTTTCTGCGTGGAGTTCTGCAGCACAATATTGAGGAGATAAAAAGAAACATCAAGGACTGGTTTCCTGCATCTATTCAAATGCACAAGTTTTGAAGAGCCAGGGCAAAATGTATAACACAAAGGAAAAACATTACAGGCCTCAGAGCTTAATGTCTCCAAAGTTTGGACAGTGCACTGAGAACAACATTTAGTCTTTTAGCCATACATAAAAACCACCATAAATACTATTCAGTAAAAAATGTAAACCAAAGCACATTTATAAAGAAATATATATTTTTTCCTGCTAAGAATCAACAGTTTATTGCTAGATGGGCTACAGAAAGGTGTCAATCTCTATTGCACAAAGATTGACTGTTTTACCTATCTGTGTGACACTAGAACATTCAGGCTTATCCACAACTTCGTAATGAGCAAGATCAATTGTGCATAGTCTAAGTCTGCATGTGAAGCCTGAATAATGGGCATTGCAAATGTTGTGAGGATTTCACTGCAATTGTAGAACGACAGCATAGTTCATGAAGCTCTGAAATTCTTACACTACCAAAAGGACGTCTTAAAACTCACTCATTCACTCAATCATTTGCCGGACTGTTTAATCCTATTAGGTTGCAGGGAGGTTTTATCCTATCTCAGCCGACACTATGTGAAGGCAGGGTACACCCTCAAGGAGCTTGCTAGAACTTAGCAGGGCCAACACACACACACACACACACACACACACACCTAGGGGCAATTTAGAACAACCAGGTAGTGTACCGTGCATGCCTGTGGATTGTGGGAGGAAACCAGAGTACCTCGAGGAAACCCAAGCATGCAAATTTCACACAGTAACGCCTAAGACTGGGACTTGAACCCAGGACCTTCTTGCTGTGAGGTAGACTTGCCAACCACTACACCACCGTGCCACCCACATCCTAAAACTTTCATTGCAGTTTTCAGGTAACTAGTGAGATGTATTAATTCACAATGGAAAGTGATTAGCTTCTTCCTTAAAAATCAATAGTTGTCAACAAGATTAAATGCTGCAGAGAAAATATACAAGGTGGTGAGTAATAAATCACTGAGATTGTACTCACACATTGTGACTCATGGGTCTTCTGCCAGCTGCATAAACATGCATTGTGGATACTTTCTGTATAATGCATTGAAACCACATTAAGTACCTTGGTTAATTTGCAGGCTTAATCATGTCTCCTGCTGTTAGTTGACACAGATAGATAAAACGAATAGATGAATCAAAATATCACAGCTCATTCTTTGTCAAAAAGTGGTAAAACCATGAAATGTTTTTGTACCCAGAGTTGATTTACTCTTCTGGAGCTTTGTAGACAATAATGGATGATGAGACTACAATATACTGACTACCTATACTGAGAATGTGTGTAAAGCATTTGTTGTCTTATACTTAACTGAGCAGTTATGAAAGAAATTTGTGTGGAGAAATTGAATATCCTGAACACAATCAAACAACGTAAACTTGCATATTAGTATGGATGCCCCAGTCTAATATAGAGGATCCCTATTTGGGACAATACTGACCGGAAATGCAATATCACAGTCATACAGTATCTCATCACCACTCACTCATTTGCTGAACCACTTTATCCTACTAGGATAGCGTGGAGGCTGGCACCTATGCAGGGTACACCTTGAACAGCTCACCAGATTATTGCAGGGTGAACACACAACCATTCACACCTACACTCACACCTAGGGGCAATTTGGAACAGCCAATTAGCCCAATGTGCATGTCTTTGGATTGTGGAAGGAATCCAGGGCACCTGGAGAACACCCACACAAGCATGGGGAGAACATGCAAACTCCACACAGAAATGCCCAAGCCCGGGACTCAAACCCAGGACCTTCTTGCAGTGAGGCGGACATGCTAACAACTATGCTGCTATGCCGCCAGTAACATATATCATTTAGTATATTTCCAAATCTAATACAGTGATGTATTTCTTTAGTTTCTTCACATAAGTGCAAGACATGTTGACAAAACGCTGATTATGCATGTGAATGTATAAATCTTTCACATAATTTGCCAGCAGAAAGCAGGTTTATAAGGTTGTGGGATTTAAGCCTCATCACAAAATGTTTTCTGTGTTGACTTGAACTTGTCACTGAATTACTGACATTTGTACTTGGACTGGTCTCAGTCATTGGCACTGATCCTGCTAAATATGTTTTTGGTCTCTACTGCGTGTTTGTAAAATATAATGTTTCACATGCATTGTTTGACAAGAAATAATTCTTTCTAGTAGAAAACATAGGAATTAACAAATACAGCCAGTTAGTTGAAACAGTGGTTGGGCCTCCAAAAGGATTTGTTGGTTTTCAGTCGTAATCACGACTCAGTTGCACTTGGCTTGATTTGGCCTTGACCCCATGATTTTGACTTGATCTTATCTAGTTCTGGTCTTAAAAATGACAATATATATATATATAATAGATATCTAATGAAAAATCTTATATAAAAAAATCTTATATATAAAGGTAAAATATCTGGCACATATTTAAGTGTCCAAGTGAGTTGAGATGTTGCTGTTCATGTTTGCATTTGTGTACGTACAGATGCCAACTCAAATTATCGCTGAAGTTGTCAGTGTTTTGGCTCTGCCCAAAATCCCATTCTCTCAGCAAAAAAGACTCTAACAACTAAATTCTCTGGAGAACTTTAAAGAGCTGGTACAGGCACTTCAAGAAAACTGCACACACTGAGAGAAAGGAAACAAGTCGAGGATTAGATCATTTAAAAGAAGAATTTTTGCCTCTAAGCTTGTGCTTAAAAGGTCCGAAAGATGACAATTTCTGCGAAAAAATGTTACCACCAAATTGAAACATGTTTTCTTTTGCTGTAAAACAGATGAGGCTTCTTTTGCTGCTATTGAAATGTCTCTGAAATTATAACTAGAGGCCCAAAGTTATCCTTTGGCTCTCAACAAATGAGAAACCAACTAAATTGTACCACTGACAATAATACTTGTTGTGGCTTGTCTGTGTAGCCATGCACATATTTAACATAAAACAGACACTACATCATTAAAGTGAATTTGTTTTGAACTGTTTGCATTTGCATTGTTTCACAGGGGTTTCTCTTTGTGTATCCAACACTCCTAAATATACATAAAGTGACCCCCCCCCCCCCCACACACACACACACACACCTCTGGTTGAACTCTTTTGTTCAAGGATAAAGATACTTCATCACTGAAATTCTTCATTTGAAAAACACAGTGCACATATTCTGGGGAGTTAACACCATTTCTAGACCAGTCCTTTACAAAGGAGAAGATTAAACTGTTAACATCTTTAGCCCATAGTTTCACACCTACTCACATCTTTGAATGTAAATGTGTTCAGAGACATTTTAGTGTGAATGACACAAATACAGGGGGTTCCAAAAGACATCATAACATGAGGAAAATTCATACTCTTAAAATGTACCTTTTATACAAAAGAAAGATAGAAAGAAAGATGGATACAGTAATTTGACCGTCAGCAGTGAAATTTTCAGGGTTTTCGAGCTGCGTTGGGTTTCAACGGCTCCATTTTGAGATCTTAAAACGAGGTGGTCTCACCAAGATGGCTTCCACTTGGCTTCAAAATTTAAACACTAATGTGCAATCTAGTCTTTTTTTTTTTTTTTTTAATCAATGATTGAAACAGGTGGAAGGTATGACTACTACTTGGTTGAGGTGAACACCTGCACCCACACTGGACCTTTGAGGAAAAGATTGGACATCCCTGGTTTAAAATGACAAATAAATATAATTAAATTATAAAGAATTTAAACATGATAAAATTATATCTTTAAATAAAGCACTAAGCAATAGGAAATATGTTATGAGCCTTCATAGTAAACACATCCATCCAAACGCTAAACTGCTTAATCCTACTAGGGTCACAGGGAGGATGAAGCCTATCTCAGCTGACTCTGGGCAAAGGAGGAGTCCACCCTGAACAGCTCGCCAATAGAACATACAAACTCCATACAGAAACACCCTCACCAAGCCCAGGACTCTAAACCAGGAAATTCTTGGTGTGAGGCAGACATGCCAACCAATATACAAATGTGTCACCCTTCATAGACATTCAATGGAAGCATCCATGATCTCTGCTACTGCATTCAAATGTAATGAGAGATTGCATATGATCAAATAAGACAAAACACTTTCCCTCCTTCAATTTGTGCACCATTTCTCCATGTCAGACAGTAAATGGGAACTAATTGCAGGTAGTGCAGAGGGACGGGAGGGGGGGAAGGGAAAAAAATGGTACAAGCCAGTGGTTTGGACTTACAATCAATGGTTTGTTAGCTAATTTGCATAGAATTGAGAAAATCTTAATTTAAATTATATCTCTAAAATTGGGCAAGAGGTAAATTATATATTTAACATTTAAAAAACATTACCACATGAATATCTTTATAAATAGAAAACATGCATCTTACTTTTACTTTCTTACCTGCACACACATTTCCTCAGGGCATTGTATTCTGAAAAGCACTACCATGGGTTGATTAATGAAATATTTCTAGACTACTATTGCTTGTAGATTTATTCAGGGCATGACAAGGGTGAGGTAAAGGTGTAGCTGTGTGGCCAAGTAATTGTTTACTGTGTAAATAACAGAACACATGCTGTTTATAAAGTGTATTACATCCTGTGATGTTGGAGCCGAATGTCTCGTGCGTGAGTTACAAACATATAAGCTGTAAAAGTGATTGTTTTTGATGTCAAAAAAAGGGCTGATAGCTTTACTAGAATCTGTGTTAGTGAGGTCAATGTTTAGTCACCCCTTTTACAAGGTTCTGAATTTCCCAAAGCCCACAAACTGCTTTACTGGATTTTGAAGACCATGTGGACCAAATGCAGAAAAACTCATGTCGATAATATTAACCAAATGCGTGTCTTCCTCTCTCTCTCACTGTCATGCTGTACATGCACTCTTGTTGTCTGATGTTTAACAGTTTATGCCAATTTTACATTTTATACCTCAATATTATAGATATGTAGCAAAGAACTGCTTCTGGAATCAAAAAGACTGTCCTAGCAAAAAGACTGTCCTAAAAAGACTGTCCTAAACTTTATGCTTGATGCTTGATTGATAATCATTCTTTCAAAAAAAAAAAAAAATCTGTAACAGTTGTCTGTACTCTACACTGTAAATATTTATAATCTCAATATTGTCTGTTAGAGAGAAGAGGATGGTTCTCATTTTGATTTGGATACTTTAAGGTTTCTTCCTCATGTTGTCTCACTGAGATTATCCTTGCTGCTGCCACCTCTAATTTGTTCATTAAGGATATAAATCTACATCTCGATTCCTGTAAAGCTGCTTTGTAAAAGAGAATTTAAGTGGAAAATTGTAAAGGACTATGTTGGTTTAATCATCACAATTCATATGAAATCTCCACAAAGTGTGGGAAATATCCATTAAAAGAGATAACCAAAAATTTACTGAATTTGTTGAAATGGACAAATTTGAAGATGACGAAATTCATTAGTTCCTATTTTGTATTATTATAGACACAGCCAGACAAGTTATGTGAATAATTTATGGATGGATATTCATACTACAGGATCTTCACAATGCTGAATTACAAACCAACTGGTGCATTATGATGATTCTCTTTGAAATTTATCTTAATGCACCAGTTGGTTTGTAATTTCTAGTAATTGTTGGTTCAGAAAGGATGTGTCAATTGGGCTGATGGTCTTGACTGTTTGAACAGGATACTACAATAAACTAACAGAAGTGTGTAATAATTGACATGCTGGGAATGGCCTTGAAAATGAACATTGTGCTTACTACAGCATTTGAATGATCACAGATTAGTAGTTATTAGTATTACTTTCATCAGTACAGCAATGAAACAAGAAAAATAGCCATCAGACATGGTGAAACCCCTCAGCCACCCGGCACTTCTTAAAAAATAGCCCGGACAAAATGTATATCGGTAAGGTCATTTTGACAAGGTCAAAGGTCAGACAGAGAAACTGATGACAAGCTTATGCTCATTTACCTTCCATAGAAAAAAAAATTCAGAATGATCCACTCAGCAGTTCTAGAGAAATAGCCAGGAGAAAATTTATAAGGTCAAGGTCAGAGGTCAAACAGATATACTGATGACAAACCTATGCACATTTACCCATCATAGAAAACCTGCATGCAAAATTTCAGAATGATCCACCCAGCTGTTCTTGAGAAATAGTCCGGATAATATTTAAATGTGGACATAGACACAGATGTGGATGATAGACACAGGCCATGACAATAACCAGACAGCCTGATGGCTGAGGGAAAATATGAGAGAGGATTTCTAGGCCTTAGGACCACTCACTCACTGAATCCTTAATATGCCAAACTGTTTATTCTTAGTAGGAATGCAGGGAGGCTGGAGCCTATCTCGGCGACACTGGGCAAAGGCAGGGTACACCATGAACAGCTCATCAGACCATCACAGGGCCAACACACATACAACTATTTACACTCACATCCACAACAAGAGGCAATGTGGAACAGCCAATTAGCTTAACGTGCAGGTCTTTGGATTGTGGGATGAAACTGGAATACCTGGAGGAAACCCACGCAAGCATGGGAAGAACATGCAAACTCAATACAGAAATGCCTCTGAGGCTGGGACTTGAACCCAAAACCTTCTTTCTTGCCTTATAACCAGACAGCATTATATTGAATGGCTCAATGACTGATCTATTTTGCTTCGGGTGGGGTTTGTTTTGTTTTGTTTTGTTTTGTGCCAGTGACAATATTCATGTAGAGTCAAACTTAGGATATTAAACACCAGGCTACTGTCATTTGAAAGGCCTCAATAAAATTGCAACCAGAGATATTGGATTACATTTACACCGAATAAAGTTGCTTGCCACACATATTTGAATAAAACAACAAAAAATCAGATATCTTCATATCTTATATTAATAAGTTATTTATATTCATGAAAGTTATTTATTCATCTTTTATTTGCAGGATCTTTTGAGACCTTGTTGTCTTTCTGCATTATCTGAATTATGAGTTCAGAGTTATAAGTTGTAAGCCCTTATAAATGAAAAAATGTCACAGTATTATCACAGAGACTTGGCATAAGGGACTTTTATTTTCATTTTTGTCAAGAACTTCATGAGAGTGGGCCGTACATATTTTTTGAGCACATTAATAAAACATTGGGAGTATGTTGGCAGGAAAGGGATTTCAAAAGGCTTTAATTATTATTGTTTCTTTAAAAATATATTATTGTAAATAGCAGATGAGATTCTAAAAAAAAGGCTTTGAACAGCAGTTGTCTTTTCGGATCTTACTTTATGCAACATTGATCTGGTCTAATGTGTTATGACTAAGGTTTTGCAATATGAATAAACAGTGGGACAACTACAATACATGATGTTTTAAAGAAGGGTTTGTCAGCAGACTGTTTGCATTTATTTTATTAAGACAGATCTTTTATGCCTTTCGGTCTAATGTACATGTTGCTGTAAATGAGAGAGAGGACCAATCGGAAAACTGCAGTCTGGTTTATCCTTCAGCAGAAGTCTTTGCAAAGGTTGAGCATCTAGAACACTCAGCATCAATGAAAACTTAACACTGGTAAGGTTTTCCAGTAAGTTTTTCTGTGTGGTAGGATATTTTTTAAGGAGGTACTTGAACTTTTATATTTGGTTATTATGGATATTTCTCTGATGAGTTTTGATAAAATTCAACAAAAAATCCAAAATGTTAACATTGTATTGACATTGAACATTTTAGTATCTCGTGTTACCGCCATAAGCATCAATACAAGCCACACAATGTCTATGCATTGACCGTATAAGATGTCTAATATTGTCCTGGGGTATGTTAGTCCATTCCTGGTACAACGCATCCACCAGTTCCTGACAATTCTTCCCAGGTGGTCCCAGAGGTGCTCAATGGTTGAGAGATCAGACAAATGTGGCGGCCAGTACAGCACATTCTGTTGCTTGAGGTACGCTGTGGTGACACGACATTCCACCCTCCAACAGACCCAGTGCTCTTTGTCAATCGTTCTCTGATAGGTCAGGCACGAAAAAAACATTTTTTCAGCCTGGCTTCATATACAGAACAAAAACCAATCCCCAAAACTCACAGGATTGGCAGCAAACACAACGAGTACAACATTCAACTGCAATTCAACTGCAGTCAGGTGTGACAGTAGGTCAATGGCAAAACAACCACTCAGATTTCTCTTGTTTTGCTCATTACTAATCAGGTATGAGTATTAAATACAAATACTGAACTCAAATCTAAAACTAGTGTGGTACTGTAAGTGCTAAGTATTCACTGAGATGCTGAGTGTAAACAAAAAATCTGAATAGTAGGAGGATCCAGCTACTTGCAGACTGTAAGTGAAAATAAAGGAAAGAGCAGACTTTGTTTTTGTCTGTTCCAACATAATGGTGTCAGAAACTGTCTGGGGCACATTTTTATGATTAAATGGTTGGAGGACTCTTGGTTAGTTTGTGTTGTATATCTACCATAACAGTCAGAACATATGGTCCTCACTTGGCTGTTAATTTGAAAACCATAAACAGAAACAGAGTGTGAATGGTGTTGTACTGCCACGATATATATTTGTCTGTCCCCTATTTATAAAATGTATGAGGTTTTAGAACATTGTTGTTTGGATATGTGGTAGTGGTTCACCTAAGATTAAAAAAAAAGGTCACAGATAAAGAATAATATGTCAATATTATGCCTCAAGTAGACTTGAGTGCCATTCCTCACATACCTGGAAAAATAAAACTGGGAATAAAACATGGTTTGCCCAGAATTAAAATACAGTGACAGAGACATTACATGGATAACACAATAACACAATAAATATACAAGTGAATATACTATTACACAAATACAAAAATGACACCACACGCAACATACCAACGTCTGCTCAGTATCCTTAAAGATATAAATACTGTAGTCATGTGCAGAAGTATTGGAAAATTAACTGCAGGAGTACATGAACATGAAAAGGGTGGTGTAGGTAGAGTCTGAAATAATTACCACTGACATTTGCCTTTAATAGAAGTTTGAATCTGCTGTAGCTGTATTATTATTATCATTCATACATTTACCGAACCACTTAATCCTATTAGGGTCGTGGGGAGGCTGAAGCCTATCTTGGCTAACTGTGGGTGAAGGCAATGTCAAATCAAACACAGTCATAAACCCATCATGTAATTATGACCACTAATACCACACATTAGCTGAAGGTGCTTTGTAGGGTCGCTGAATGTCTGTGTGACTTTTCTCAAGAAAATTTCAAAAGCTGTTCCAGTAGTTGCTTGGATAAGCTAAATTGGCCCACTGTGAATAAATGTTTAATGTGTGTCATGTGTCTGGTGTCCAGTTTTGGATGTATTCCTGCATTCTACCCAGGACAGATATGGATCCACCATGACCCTGACCTGGATGGTGTGATTACTGGCGGTGGTTATGTGAGGAAATAAAAGAATGGCTAACTGTTTACTACCATGTCCAGCTTTCTTCGTCCCACAGGAGTTTTCCCACACCCTTTCTCCCCTCATCTGGTTATTGTGTTTTTTCACCTCCAGTTTTTAGTGACCTTTACCTTTTCCTCATAATTGAAATGAGTAGATCTGTTCACAAGTGTTTATGGCTCAATCTGACTAACAAAGATATCAACTAAAGCAGCAGACATCCTATATGTGAATCTGTGTGGTGAAAAAGCATTTGGTAGAATGTGGTATGCTAAAAAGATATTCCAGGTCTGGTAGTGATTCTTTTCCTCTACTTCACACTGAGTTTGCCTAGATAAACTTTAATGCTATGAATCTGTGTCTTGGATGCATAGGCTTACAGGAAATAAGCACAGGGCTGAGGTCACTACTTTCTGAGAAACTCAACATAGAGAATCCACTTATTATTACCACTTCATTATGGCCTAAATAAACAAACAAACAAACAAACAAACAAATAAATAGATAGATAGATAGATAGATAGATAGATAGATAGATAGATAGATAGATGGATAGATAGATAGCTCTTCACACAGCACAAGGTCTTTTATCACTCACAAGCAATAAAACAGTTCGGCTGGCTAAAGTTAGCTGAACCACTGTTTTATCTGCAGAAACATGTCTCAGCAGGACTATCCATAATTGGCTGATTGTGCTCCATCCCACAGAATAAATTCACAAAGCAGAATCTGGTCTAAATGCTGTTGTGTGGTTCTGCAATAAAGTAAAGCAAATCACTTCCTTCACCAGCAGTATGGGGCTTGCCACTAAAAAAGTAGCAAGTTTAGCTCTGCAGACTGTCAGCGAGTAAGGAAATCAAACTGATGCCGCTTGAATAGCATAAATAATGTTAGCAGACAGTATTATAGCAAATGTTGCAACCAATGTAAGTGATTGTATCTAGAATGTTCTCAGCAGTTGTGGGCGTAGTTGTTTAGCTGCTGCCCGTTCAAGATGTAACTCAGCACTTCAGTGGAAAACAATATATAATGCACGATCGGACAGCAAGAAGTCAACTAAAAAAGGCCAAGACTCTAAACGTATACTGTAACATGTTAAACTCTGACTTGATCAAATCAGAAAATAGACAAGAACACTGGAATATCATCTAAGTTTTCTAGATTATATTTAACTTCTCCAACCCATCAGGCATTAAACATACCTTTATTTTAAATACTCTATAGTTTTATGTGCTCTCTCACTGTCTATAGTGAAAATGTAAAAGAACCGTTGCTGACTTTCATAAAGAGTAGGCTGCATTGCCGTCAGCGTGTTTCTGCCCTGCGATGGCCTGGCGAGCTGTCCAGGGTGTACTCTGTCCTCGCCCCAGAGTTGGTTGAGATGGGCACCAGCCACCCCGTGACCCTTATTAGGATTAAGTGGTTCAGAAAATTAATGAATAAATGAGTTTTATATGCTAAATGTATAAAACTGAGATAACAGTGAGAACTTAGCATAATTAAACAATTGCGCAACAAAACGCCCAGGCTAATTTCATGGTGACATTTTTAACATATTTATATGATTGAAAACAGAGTGTCTTCAGTACAAAACTGAATATGGACTCTCACTAGATTTTACCTTTGATTCTGTCTGACATATTTTTAAGTAAACATTATCTTTTTCTTCCCTGATGGCATGAATATAAAATGGGAACTCGAAGAATGAAATAGTGCTTCAGGGAGCATGAGGAATCATTTTCACATATGCATTGGCACCCCAGAGTCCTGACATTAACCCTACTGAAACTTTTCGGGATGTGCTATAGAAGACTTTATGGAGTGGTTCAATCTTGCCGTCATCAATTCAATGTGTCGGTAAAAATGTACCCAACACTGGATGGAAATAAATGTTAGCTTAAGTTTGTGGAAACAATCGCATGATGATTACGTGCTGTAAGCAAGGCTAAAGGCAAAACAACAACATATTTATGTGTGTGACTTTTTTTGGCCAGGCAATGTATTTTTTAAAAGGTAATTTGTATAATAGAAATGCAAGAGAGAATTTAATAACTGATGATAAAATAGCAAATTTAATATGATTTAAATTGCACAGATAGAACTGCGAAGAACTGAAATGTGAAGATACATAGAGAGAGGAGCTGAAATGTAAAGAAGCATTTAAGCAGTCAACTGGTTTTTCAAATTTTAACACTTCTAAATTAAAGTCCTTATGAAGCACCCTTTTTTTATTAGCCATGTCTTCTCTGGACATTTCTGTTATACTGATCCAATTAAATGATCATTTATACTGTTACACAGTGAAAGTAAAGTCAGTCAGTATGGTGCTAAATTCTGATATCATCACCAAAATTTAAAATTATTCAAAAATAATTCTAGCTAATAATTTTTGCAAAATAAATCTCAGAGTACAAACTGATTCATTGTTTACATTTGGCAGCAATTCCATGAGTAGCATGATGAACCCTCCAGTATTCTGCATTACTTATTTTTTAAGTTTACTAGATTTGGGTTCCTTATCATGCAATGCTATCTTGGACCTTTAGCTCATTAGGCTTGTTTGCATGTTCTTACACATTGCAGCAAATACCTTAGTGAATCAGGCCCAGATGTGAGAACCGCCCATATGAGAGGTAGACGACGCTGACTCTCAGCATGGTGCTGGCTCTGATTTCTCCCAAAATAAATATAGCCAATGTTCAGCATGTCAATTATTTTCTCCTTTGTAGCCAGAACTAACAGCACTCGCTGCTAGCATTCAGCAATTACACCTCTCAAAATTAATGTCGTTATAAATTCTGACAAGAAAAATAAAAACGTCTCTGATTTGCTGAGTATGGTTTAATCGAATTATACTGCTAGTTGCTTTGAAACCTGAACCCTCTTAGGAGAGAAATATATTTAAGCAGAG
The DNA here is from genome assembly GCA_030014195.1 of Neosilurus mollespiculum. Lineage (NCBI taxonomy): Eukaryota > Metazoa > Chordata > Actinopteri > Siluriformes > Plotosidae > Neosilurus > Neosilurus mollespiculum. The sequence goes on along the minus strand of JAQMYF010000010.1, from coordinate 6,874,314 downwards.
TGCTTAGAGACAAAAATAAAGATTGACAATCATGATTGTGTCTGTGCCACAAAGCAGAGTGAAAAATGAGGCTCCAATAAATCACAGAAGTGTGGAAACCATATTCTGACATGCAGACTCAGTAAGACCTCACAGATAAGAGCAGTGACTGGGCGTAGAGAAAATGGAGATATGGCACTGATACAGGCAGTATAACTGTTTGGCTTTAGGATTAACAGATAATGAAAAAAATGAGCTATTTTATTTATGGTGAAGGCGGTGTTGAATCTGTCACTAAGTGCACATATGCTTTCTTTACCACCCAGAGAGCCAAGTCAACCAAAGCACTTGGGAGAAATTGGCTAATAAGAAGAGCAAATGTTAGTCAAGATCCTTTTAGTGAAGGAGTAATAATGTCAACTTCATGAGGAGTGATTCCTGTAGTCCTCTGCAGTGGATTTGCACAGAGTTGTGCACAGCTTATGTAATGTCTGGCACCTTTTCTTTGTTTTTTGTCCTATTTTTTTTAACCATAAATCAACAACTTTGTCAGTGATCCCACCCACAACGTCATTTGCTGAGTTGTGTCACACTTGCCTGCTGTGAAAATGACAAGAAACAATGAGTTAACCAATATGTAAACGGCATACATTTCTCATGTCCACTTTAGGTAAGGTTGAATGTGAAGCCGGTGAAGTTTCATGCAAAAGGTTGAGTAGCAGAGTACCCAGATTTTGACTTGGGTTTAGTTAACTCTATTTGCATGGACTTCACTAAGCTCTGGGATGGAATCTGTCCAAATTAATTGCATTTCAATTAAAAACAGTGATTTCATTCTGAGCCTTTGGGAAGTCATACAGTTTCTTTTCCCCCTTTAGACTACCCTGTTTTAATGTTCTTTCTGTATCCTCCATAACTGTAAATCCTAAAAGTAAAATAAAGCGGCAAAACAACAACAACAACAACAACAACAACAACAACAACAACAACAACGACAACAACAGCAACAAAACCCAAAAAGTATGTCAGATGCTTTTTTTTTTTTTTCTTAACTTGTTCTAAAAGCTTGAGTTTTTCAGTTACTTACTTATCCTCTTTGTGCACGGCAAGATTTTCAGTGCCTGATATTAAATGGAATTTGATTACCATGTTTCAAAACACAAAATGTCTTCCCTGGAAATTTTTAGTTGTATATTGCCATGGCTCAGCACACCATATTTTATGCATCACAGATTTCATTTAGCGGGACCGGTATGGCGGCTATATTCTTTTTGCTTGTGTCAAACACTTCAGCAAAGTACCTCTCAGTCTTCTAGTGTCTACATCTAACACAGCTCAGTAGTTTTCTTACCTGCTATGAAAATGTAATTCAGAATGGGTCTAAAATCTTCGTCTAAGCAGTAAATAATATTACCTGTCTGATTCAGTAGGAACTGTAACTATGTGTGGGTGTGCAAGTGAACAGACTGTGAAAAGACCTGAAATAAACACCATCTTTCAACACTTTAATTTCTTTATAATAATGTGAGCAAGCCTTCTGTTTAAAAAAAAGATGTAGACAAAAAAAGATGCCAGTTACCCTAAGCCACTAAATGCTTGATTGGTGCCGTAATAGATAGCAGAAGGTGACTTACACATACAGTCTCCATTTAAAAAAAAAAAAAAAAAAAAAAAAAA
>JAQMYF010000010.1:6818945-6834051 GCA_030014195.1 Neosilurus mollespiculum | reverse complement strand
AAAAGGGTGGGTATTCTGAACTGTTATTTGGTGCATAAGCACAAACAACAGTCAGGACCTGTCCCCCCACCTGAAGGTGGAGGGAGGCTACCCTTTCATCCACCAGAGAGAACCCCAATGTGTGGGCACCAAGGCGGGGGGCAACTAAGATGCCCACACCAGCTCGCTGCTTCTCCCCATCAACTCCAGAATGGAATAAGGTCCAGCCCCTTTTGAGAATGGTGGTTCCAGAGCCCAAGCTATGTGTTGAGGTGAGCCCAATTATATCTAGTCGGTATCTCTCAACCTCATGCACCAGCCCAGGCTCCTTCCCCACCAGAGAGGTGACATTCCATGTCCCAAGAGCCAGAGTCAGTAACCGAGGATCGGTCCAGCAGAACCCATGCCTTCGGCTGCTACCCAGCTTACATTGCACCCGACCCCTATTGCCCCTCCCACAGGTGGTGGGTCTATGGGAGGGCGGACTAATGTCTTCTCTTCGGGCTGGGCCCGGCCGAGCTCCATGGGCAACAGCCCGACCACCAGACGCTTGCCCCAGACCTGTCTCCCGGGGGGGGACCCCAGTAACCCGCATCTGGGCAAGAGAAACTGTGTTCTTGATATCATTTTGCTCATAGAGGTCTTGTGAACCACGCTTAGTCTGGACCTTCACCTAGGACCTGTTTGCCTTGGGTGACCCTACCAGGGGCATAATGCCCCAGACAATATAGCTCCCAGGATCATTAGGACATGCAAACCCCTCCACCATGATAAGGTGGCGATTCAAGGAGGGAAAACTGAAACGGTGCTAGCTAGTTTGCACCATCATTGTAAAATTGAAACCTTGTTCAATCCACACATTTCCCTCCCCACACACTGACGGAGATCATGCTATTGATTAAAGGTAGAGCTCTTCCCTTGCAGGCATTTATAGATTCAGGGCCTGACAAAAGCCTAATGGATAGTACCTTGGCCAAAAGATTGAAAATCTGGATGGAACCCCTCTCTCAACCTGTCTCCGCCCAATCACTGAATAACAAGCTTTTGAGCAGGGTCACCCACAGGACGGAAACCCTCACCATGATTATCGGCAAATCCCATACAGAGCCCATTTCCTTTCACCTTATTAGTTGCACTCATCATCCATTAGAATTAGGTTTTCCATGGTTGCAAGCCCACAAACCCTACATAATCTGGGAAACGGGGGTTTCCAGGAGCTGGGACCCTGCCTGTAGTTTGTCCTGTCGGCCCTGTCCCCTTCTGCTCACAGATTCCAGGTAAAGAAGGCCAACCCGGAAGCTGCACCGGCTCCCAACGACTATCCCAATCTGTCGAGGGTGCCGCAATGCTACCACGACCTGGGGGAAGTCTTTAGCAAAACCAAAGCCTTGTCCTTCCCTCCTCATCGGCCTTGAGACTGTGCCATAGACCTCTTGCCAGGTGCACCCATTCCCAAAGCAAGGCTGTACGCCATATCGGGTCCTGAAAAAAAGGCCATGGATGAATACATAGCCATCCGGTATTATTCGCCCGTCCTCGTCACCGGCAGGAATGGGCTTCTTCTTTGTCTGAAAAAAGGATGGCTCGCTTTGGCCATGTATTGACTAAAGCGCCTTGAATGACATCACCATAAAGAACCGGTACCCGCTCCCACTCAGTTCCTCTGCCTTTGAGCTGCTCCAGCAGGTGCAAATCTTCACCAAGTTAGACCTGCGGAACGCATACCATCTGGTCAGGATCCGCAAGGGTGACAAGTGGAAGACCTGGTTCAACACTCCCACAGGCCACTATGAATACCTCGTCTTGCCGTTCAAGCTGACCAACGCCCCAGCCGTCTTTCAGGGTTTCATTAAAAAAGTCCTACGTAAGTATCTAAATGACTTTGTCTTTGTGTACCTGGATGACATACTTATTTTTTTCCCCAATTTAGCCACTCACCAGTGTCACGTCCGTCAGGTCTTGAGTTGCCTATGGTTGCCTGTTCGTAAAGGCGGAGAAATGTGAATTTCACGCCTCCTCAGTCTCGTTCCTGGGGTTCATCGTCTCCTCTAACCACGTCCAAATGAACCCCGAGAAAGTTAGTGCTGTCGCTATTTGGCCACCTCTCACGTCACAGAAGAAAGTGCAGCAATTTCTGGGGTTTGCCAACTTTTACCGTAAGTTTATCCGCAATTTCAGTTCCGTGGCGCACCGCTGCATGCCCTAACCTCTCCCGAAGTCACTTTTCAGTGGAGTCCAGAGGCTAAAGGGGCATTCCAAAAGTAAAAGAGACTGTTCACCACAGCACCAGTCCTTAAGATACCTGACCCCAAGCGTCAGTTCATTGTGGAGGTGGATGCCTCCAATGTGGGAGTGGGGGCTGTTCTGTCCCAGTGATCCCCTGAAGACAACAGGATTCATCCATGTGCCTTCTTATCCCATAAGTTGTCGCCTGCAGAAAGGAATTATGACGTTGGGAACTGATAGCCATCAAAGTGGCCTTAGAGGAATGGAGACATTGGCTGGAAGGGATGGATCAGCCTTTCCTGGTGTGGATGGACCACAAGAACCCAGAGTACATCAAGTCGGCCAAAAGGTTGAACTTGCGGCAAGCCAAGTGTACTTTCCTATAGGCCGGGCTCTCAGAACGGCAAGCCTGATGCTCTGTCCCGCCTTTATGAACCAGAGTCGGCTGCCAAGGAACCGGAGCCTATCCTAACTCCTGACCGTGTGGTAGGAGTGGTTTCCTGGCAAATAGAAAATGAGGTGCAGCAGGCATGTCAGGGGGTACCCACTCCAGAGGGCTGTCCTCACAACCGGTTGTTGCGAAATCGGTTGTTGCGGAAGCGTTGCGCTCTCAGGTGATACATTGTGCCCACATGTCCTTGCTAACCTGTCACCTGGGTGCCAATAGAACGGGTTTTGTGGTCAAACAGTGATTTTGGTGGCCCTCCCTCACCAAGGACATGGCAGAGTATGTGGCAGCTTGCTATGTCTGTGCCAAGAGCAAAGCGTCAAGGCAGGCCTGAGCGGGCCTTCTCCAGCCGCTCCCAGTGCCTCACAGGCCTTGGTCTCACATTTCTCTGGACTTCGTCATGGGTCTACCTCCATTGAAGGGCAACACGGTAGTGCTGACAGTGGTTGACCGCTTTTTCAAGATGGCCCACTTCATTCCGTTGCCTAATCTGCCTTCAGCCAAATAAACCGCTCAGGTCCTAATTTCACAGGTTTTCCGAATTCATGGTCTCCCCAAAGACATTGTCTCTGACAGAGGTCCACAGTTCATATCAGGGTTTTGGAAGATGTTTTGCCAGTGCCTTGGTGCCACTGTCAGCCTATCATCTGGCTACCACTCGGAGTCCAACGGCCAGACAGAGCGGCTGAACCAGGAACTGCCTGAGATGCCTGGTAGCGCAGAATCAGTCCACTTGGAGTGAACACCTCAATGCAGAAAAGTCTGGGCTATGGCCAGATGGATGCTCCTTAGGGGACAAGCCCACATGAAGACGGCAGCAGATCATCATCGCCGACCAGCACCGGTCTACGCTCCCGGCCAGAAAGTTTAGCTTTTCACCAAGGACCTACCTCTACACATCCACACCAGGAAATTAGCTCCCAGGTTTGTTGGTCCATTCCCGATGTCCAAGCTGATTAACCTGTTCTCTGTACGTCTTAAATTTCCCAGGTCCCTCTGAGTGCACACAACCTTCCATGTCAGCAAGCTTAAGCCAGTCCGAGAGAGTCGTCTGGTGCCTCCCACCAAGCCCCCACCGCCTTTTCTTCTTCTTTTTGTGATATCCTGTCAGAAGTGTTAGAGTTTTGCCTGTCTTGTGATCTGTTCTGGCTCTCTTTTCTTTCCAGGTCACCCAACTTCCCCGGGTGCGGTGATTGTCTGCTCCGCCCTGATTAACTCCACTTGTTCCCCATCACCGCCTGTGAATAAAGCCCCGCATTTCCCCCGTCCCGTTGCCAGATCGTCTGTGCAACCACAGGAATCACGCGCCACCCCACACTATGCCAGCAATCTAGCCGGTCGTTTACTATACGATTACTTCCAAGCTTTGCCTGTCTGGTCCTTAAAATAAAGACCCCTTTTCATGCTATCTTGCCTAGTCTGTCCTGCTTGTGTGTCAGTTATTCCTTGGTGCCTTCGTAACACTTTACTTTTCTCCTTTTTCTGATTTGGGACTGGATTTCTGTAAGGGTCAATAATTTATAATCATTATCATTTAATAATCTAGTACATTTTCATTATACAAATAAGAATTAATGTATTACTTTGACTGCTGATTTATTTTGTATTGTTTTCAATAAGTTTCATCTCAACAAGTTTCCCTCTAGGTTCTATGTAGGTGGAAGAGGACTAGACTGGTTTTGCATTTTGTAGCTCACATGCAGAAAAATACTACTAAAATTAGCTGGTTAATGTTTTCCTTTTACGCTTTCTTTTTTAGTACACGCTTTTGTTCGTATTATATTAAATGCATTGCACTGATTAATATTTTGTGCATTATTTTATTAAGAATTTAAGTCACATGACATAGTATATTACTGCATTTTGTTTGAGTTAGTAATCCCTGTTTTGCATCATTTAAACATGATGATATTTGCAACTCACTGACACTGTATGGACTTGTGATGGACTTGTGAGCTGTCCAGAGTGTACCCTACCTTTGATCAGTATAGACTGAAATAGGCTTCAGCCTTCCTGCAATCCTCATAGGACCAAGCCGGTATATGGATGGATGGACTGATAAGGCAGACCTTAATATGACTGTAATAATGAGCTGTAATGACCTGTGGAAATAGCCAGAGGTGTGGACTCAAAAGCTTATCTTGAAGTGACGTAACCTGTAGACCTGGAGAGGCCTGAAAGTGTAGAGAAAACCAGTTGCTGGTGAGCTGCTTGATCTATATTCCAGGTGCAGCAAAGGACATGAGGTCAGTGGTTGCAGACTGCCAGAGGTGCTGAGTAAGGGGGTGTCAGACATTTTTACATTTATGTCATTTGGCAGATGCCCTTATCCAGGACCAACTTCCTATGCATTTTTTATCTAATTTATTCAACTGAGCAGTTGAGGGCCTAGCTCAAGGGCCCACAGTGGCAGCAAATTATTTTCATCAAATTATTTTTATACCATGTGGAAAAAGATAAAAGCAACAAAGAAAGTTTTATCTGGTTTTAATGTCTGGGTATTGCTACAGGTCTTGAAAGGCCATATACCATCATGAGAAATACCCTGAGATCAGATGGACGGATCTTGGCTTTATTTATTCATTTAATAAAGTCTTTATTTTCTGCAACTCCTGAAGTCCACCTTGTCTCTTCTGAGCCCTCTACCTTTTCTTCTACGACATAAACTTTTGACTACTTGTGATCGACCCTGCTAGGCTGCTGCCTTGGTGATGATACAGTGTTGTAGTAATAGTGTTTCTTATTTTTTTCTGAGGTACCAGAGGAACTGGAATTGCCTAATTGAGAGCACCTGAGCCCAGTGCTCCACAGGCTATAAAAGCCCCAGCTTCCTGTCTCTCTGGTCTCTCTTTCCTCCACTAACACTGGCATTTTACATCTCTAGCTTAGCTCTTGTCCCACAGCATGCACAGTCAATCTACTGATGCCACCAGTAACGTTGTGTATGATTGATTAAAATAAATCATGTAACTTTCTAAGTACTGTTTCCTTTTCTATTTTTGTCAAGTTATTACAAAATGGGGCATTGGCCGTTTAATCCTTGCTTGTTAGGTGCGTCTTGGTTAAAACTTTAGTAGATTGTCAGAGATATGGTCATCGATATCGGTCGCAGACCCCTTATGCTAATCACCCAAATGAGATCAGGGCTTTAGTTAGGTGATTATTTACGCTGGTATCCAGGTGACAAGTAATAATACTCCAAAGTGGTAAAGAGTTTTCCCTTGTAGGCTATAGCGATGTTCCCCTTTGGGTTCGCTGGCCATCTTTTAGTAGTGCCGCAATGAACGTGGGTGAAGCATTTGCTGTGGAAACATGTCCCACAAAGAAATTTTTGTACTGTCTGGGTTTGTTGATTATTTTATATTTGTCCGGTCTGTTGATGATAATCATGTCAGGTGTAGAGGAGTTTGTTGTTGCTCCTGGATGCATGTAAAAAAGAGCAAGTACTCATGATCGCTGGACATTGTTCAGTGCTACACTCCTGCCCAAAAAAACAAAGCCATCATTCAAATGATTTTTTTTTACATTGACAGCAATTAGCAGACGCTCTTATCCAGAACGACTTACAGAAGTGCTTTAAAGTCACTATCAGTGAATATATTCTTATATTGGTTTGCCAGGACACAGACTAAGTATACCATCAGTCAAAAACTCAGTGGATAGGTGTTGTGTGCAGGGGTCATATTTAAATTAGTATTTTTTTATTTATTTTATTTTATTTTATTTTATTTATTTATTTATTTATTTATTTGATGTGTGTGTGTGTGTGTGTGTGTGTGTGTGTGTGTGTGTGTGTGTGTGTGTGTGTGTGTAAAACATGCGTCAACTTAGTGCTAACTAAGTACTGCCGGAAAAAGTAGGTTTTCAGCTGTCGTTTGAAAATACCCAATGACTCAGCTGTCTGGCCATCCAGAGGAAGTTCATTCCACCATCATGGAGCCAGAACAGAGAAGAGTTTAGATGCATTTTCCCTTGTCTCTTGCTAGAAGGAGGGACCAGTCTAGCAGTGCTAGAGGATCTGAGAGAATGTGTTGCAGTGCTGGGTGTGATAAGTGCTTTTAGGTAGGGAGGTGCCAGTGCATTTTTGGCTTTGTAGGCAAGCATCTAATGCTAATGCAGATCTAATGCAAGCAGCTACAGGAAGCCAAAGGAGAGATTGTAGCAGTGGAGTGGTGTGGGAAAATTTTTGGAAGGTTGAAAACAAGCTGTGCAGCTCCATTCTGTATCAGTTGCAGAGGTCAAATTGCGCTCAAAGGTAGACCTGCCAGGAGTGAGTTGTGGTAATTTAGTCTTGAGATGACAAGGGACTAAACAAGTATCTGAGTGTCATTAGTGGAAAGAAATGGGCGAATATTTTGGACGTTAAAGAGGAGAAATCGACATGATCAAGAGAGATTAGTGATATGAGAGGAGAAGGACAGGCAATTGTTACTTAAAGGCTTTGTGCAGTGACTGAAGGAGAGATCACAGAGTTGTCCAAGGAGATTGCAAGATCTTGATGTGAAAATGAGTCAGCTGGGATGAACAGCAATTCAGTCTTGCTGGGATTAAGCTTCAGTTGGTGAGCTGCCATCACTTAGGAGATACTTGCCAGATATGCAGAGATCCATGTAGAAACATTAGTGTCTGAGGGAGGAAAAGAAAGAATAAGTTGAGTGTCAACTGCATAACAGTGGTATGAGGACCGATGAGAGGATATGACATCACAGAGGGACCTAGTATAAAGAGAGAACATAAGTGGACCAATAATTGAGCCCTGGGGAACTCCAGTGGAAAGTCGGCAAGGAGAAGATGTGGATCCCCTCAATGTAACCTGATATGAGCGACCTTCCAGGTAGGAAGCAAACCATTGCCATGCTGAACCACAAATTCTTAGACTTCTGAGGATGGACATGAGAGTCTTGTGGTTGACCGTGTCAAATGCTGCAGAAAGGTTAAGGAGGATGAGAACTGATGACATCTTGGCTGATCTTGCAGCATGTTGCTTCTCTGTGACAGCCAAGAGTGCAGTCTCTGTGGAATGTGATTGATTAGGGTCTAAAAGGTTATTCTGCGAAAGATAGAAAAACATTTGGTTATAAATATTGCATTTAAGAATTGGTGACAGGAAAGAAAGAAGTGATACCGGTCTGTAGTTGCTGATGTCTGATGGATCCAGAGAGGGTTTCTTTAAGATGTGTTGAACCCTGGCTCTTTTCAACACTGATGGTACATGACCAGATGATAAAGAGTTATTGATGATAATGGAAGTAAAGGAGAGAAGGTCTTGTGAGATAGTCTGGAGTACTGTGGAAGGGTTTGGATCCAGTAAGCAGGTGGTAGAATTGCATGATGAGATGACTTGCTGGATGTCTTCAGTTGTGAGATTGAAAAACTGTGCAAGGGAAGGGGAAGTGGAATCTATCCTGTGTAGTATAGGAGCTGAGATGAGAGTGAATGTCTGGCAGATTTGTTTAATCTTATCATCAAAAAAGTCAGCAAAGTCTTCAGCGGTCAGGGAGGATGGGGCAGGTGGAGCAGATGGATTGAGTAAGGATGAAAATATGCTGTGGAGTTTGCGTGAATCTTGGGCAGCAGCGTCCAACTTTTTCTTATAAAAGGCTGTCTTAGCAGAAGTCACATCAGATGAAAATGTGGATAGGAGAGCATGGTAGGAAGCCAGATCTGATTCAAGTTAAGATTTCTACCACTCAGCCGCTCTGAGTTGTCTATGATTGCTTCGTAGCACCTCCGAGAGCCAAGGAGCAGGGCAAGAAGTATTCTTGGATTTTGTAGATAGTGGGCAGAGGAGATTCACAGATGCAGAGAGTGAAGAAAGGAAAGTGTCAATAGAAAAAGTGACATCACTTATATGCAGACCCGTACCACCATCTCTTCCAGTTTCTCGTGGAGTATGAAAGAAAGCATAAGCAGAAGAAAGAGATGCTTGTGAAGCAGAGTTGTATGGGGAAATCCAGTATTTCAGTTAGTGCAAGAAAGTCAAGAGAGAAGTGAAAAGCAATGGCAGAGGTGAAATCAGCAAATGGCAGAGGTGAAATCAGCAAACTGGCAGTTCCAGATCCCACCTGTCACACTCATTTGAGACTGGGACAGCAGTGGAGGGTGAATAAGGTTTCTGAGTGTATGACCTCTTGCTTGTTGGAAAGATCTTCTGGGTCTAAGAGAAGTGAGAACAGTAATGCATTTAAGGCACATGACAGCAATCTGGTTTATGTTTAAGACTGTAGACCTGATAGTCCTAATTCAACAAAGGCAAGAATACTATTAAATTACCACCTTATTCAAAAATTATTATTTGTTTTAGAAAGGGATCTGTGTTGCTAACCGCTACAAACGCTTATGCTTACGTTAACGTTTGTAGTGGGTGTTCACGCCTTTTCACGCCCAATTCACGCCTTAAGGAAGCCTGGAACTACTGCTGTTTAAGCACCACAATAAGACTACAGAAGCAGTTAAAAATTCTATACCTAAAACTATTAGTGACAACAACTAAGTCCAACGGAGTCAAGTAATACAAAAGTTAGAATCCTGCCTTACCAGTAGAGAAGAAATCCAGGATAGAACTTAAAGAACACTGAAAACTAATGCTGGGATACCTTGAATATATACTTTCTGGGTCCTGCCCCCAATTCATGCCTTATGGAAGCCCGAAACTACTGCTGAAATATTTGTAGGTATAGTCGCAAAAGTATGTAACAGCCAAGAATACATCGTTACCAGTTAATGGTGAGGGTTTGTCTGAACACCAGATAATTTGTATCAAATCATTGGTTTTATACTTAATAAATGCCCCAGCCCACATCTGTCCAGATTTGAACCCACAAAAGAACATCTGGGCATACATCCAGCATCAATTATTTAAAGTATTTTAAATTTTAAGACGAAGGTTTAGTAACAACACTGAACTTTGGGAGACTGTGAAGTATGAGTGGATGAATTTGGACATTTCTAGATGCAAGAAACTTTTAGTAAGTCTAAACAAGAGTCTTGAATGTTTGTGAAAATATAAAGGGAAAGCAATTCCATATTGACTATTTAATAGTATTCATATACTTTAATATATCTATATGTTATAGTTAATAATTACTACAATTCTGAAGAATACAGATATGGCTCTTTTTTTTTTGCCCCGGAGTGTATTAGAAGGGTAAAAGTGTCAAAAAGAAAATAATACGGCTGCAGTAAAAAACTAAACAAATTCAATAAGGGGTATTTGTGAAAAATACCACAGATTCCCCAGAATATCTGGCTACTTTCCATTTTTCTGTGCAAGGATTATTGTTTGAGCAGCAGATTAAATTTTGATGTTACAGTTGGAGCATGAGGAAATTAAATACAAATTGATTAAATTAAATATTAACATGAGATTAAATGTAAAAGGAATTTTGTATTAATTATTTAATGTGCATTAGCATAAAAAAAGTATGATTTATATTGAGAGTGTTAGATCATCTAATGTCAATGAATCAGTGGTTCGGATTCTTATTTTGTAGTCTAAGTTTCTATAACCATAAAGTCCTGAATCTATTTTTAATTATAAATCACCAGCTGGAGTAAAGACAGACAAATAAACAAACAAACAAATAAATCCATAAAATACCACATTTAATTAGAATCCCAGTTTAAAGTGGTCTCTTGTTTTTTGTTTGTTTTTTTCCATGAAGCCCTGAACACAAAAATTTGTATTTCAGAATAATACTAATATGTGAGAGTACTGAATTTTGAAAGTACTGAAAATCATACCTGAATTGTAGGGAAGGAGGTCTATCAGTGTTGTATCTATTATATGCCTTGGTGTCCTCCAGCGATTTTTGACTGTTTCTATCAACTTGAGTCATTATTCATATTCGTTTGACTTACTGACTAAATGAAAACCTCCTCTGCCAGTTTCTCCTCCTCCTTATTTACTTTACAATGCAGATTAATGGAAAATCAGACATGGACAGTCACAAAAAAGGTGATCTTCAAGGTGTCTTTAGTGATTAAGTGAGGAAGGATTAATTATTAAACTTATACAGTACAAAGATGAGCTCAACAAACTGAAGGATACCATGGATACAGCCTCATTAGGACTCATCATCACTTATGTTGATGTGGTCCAGAATATAGTTTGTGTAGATGTTTGTGTAGAAGCCCAGTGTGAGCTTGTAACAAAATGAAGTGTAGTGATCTGTCTTCTTCCTCTAGACACGATTTTACATTGACATTTAATAACGGGGTGTATTTGGGAAGTAAAATCAGGATAAGATTGGCCGAGGTTGTGGAGGGAACAGCGTGTTTTCACCTTTAGTAAATCTGTTTTATAAACCGTGGCTCTTTGTTGCTTTTACATGAAGCATTTCTTTTTAGGAAGTGTTAATAACTTAAGTGTTAACTGGAGTAGTATATTTATAAAAAAAAAAAAAAAAAAGTAATGAAATCTGGAGGTAATCCATCAATGTATGATTTTATTGTGTCTTTGTAAAAAAGAAGCAGTTTTTTTTCTTTTTTTAATTATTTGCTTAACATTAACGCTGCTCATGTGTTGTCCTTCAGGTGAAAAAAAAACTGTATGCAAATCATTCTGCCCCTTTGATCAGACTTTACATTAACTTACTGGCATACAACTTGGTCAGAGGACAAACGTTTGACATTTGTAGTGACTGGTTTCAAACATGTTTATTAAATGGTATGAAAAGTGGGATTTGTTCAGTAAATTGTCATTTGTTAAAGTGAAATTTCATTTTATATTTACACAAAACAGTATAATTTATTTAATAAGTTATTTTAATCAGGGTTTATCCAGCTCCTCAAGGTATCCAAACGAAACATTTTTAGATGCCTTCACAAATTCAAAATTCAACAATGTTCATTATCAGTCTATTCAAATTTGTTAAAAGCTGCTTTGTGCCAATGTCAGTTGTAAAGAGGGCTATACAGATACATATGTATTGAACTGAATTGTCCACATACAAGTGTGGGCAGCAAGGTGGCATAGTGGTTAACAAGTCTGCATCACAGACAGAAGGTCCTGGGTTCCAGTCCCAGGCTTGGTGATGGCATTTCTACATAGACATTATTCTTCCTGTGGTTGTGTGGGTTTTCTCTGGATAATCAGTTTGCTTCCAAAGTCCAAAGACATGCACATTAAGATGTTCCAAATTGCTGAAAGTTTCTTGCATCTGTAAATGTCCAAATTCATCCACTTGTACTTGACAGCCTCCCAAAGTTCAGTGGTGTTACCAAAATCTTTTCCAACTAATTTATGTTGGATTTATGCCCTGATGTTCTCTATGGGGTTCAAATCTGGACTCGTGCCCAGAACAGGACCCCGCCAAGCTTAAGTGGCCTTGGCGGTGTGGGCTGGGGGTTTTATTAGTTATAAAAGTAATTATATGACATAAATTAGCTGGTGTTATGATATATATATATAGCTGTCAAGCTGAAGAAGGAGGCCTATCAGGACGGGTACCGACAGGCCAAACGTGCTGCAGCCCGGGCTGTTGCCAATGCAAAATCTTGGGTGTGGGAGGAGTTCGGTGAATATGCAATACCAGATCCGTTGCTATGGGCCGTTCGGTCTCTGTATTGCCAGAGCCAGAGCTTGGTCCGCATTGGTAACAACATGTCGAATTCGTTTCCACTGGGGGTTGGACTCCACCAAGGCTGCCCTTTGTCACCGGTTCTGTTCATAATTTTTATGGACAGAATTTCTAGGTGCAGTCAAGGTGTTGAGGGGTTCTGGTTTGGTGGACACAGGACCTTATCTCTGCTTTTTGCAGATGACGTTGTCCTTTTGGCTTCATCAAGCCAGGACCTTCAGCTTTCACTGGAGCAATTCGCAGCTGAGTGTGAAGCGACTGGAATGTGAATCAGCACCTCCAAGTCCGAGACCATGGTTCTCAGTTGGAAAAGGGTGAATTGCCCCCTCCGGGTCTGGAATGAGGTCTTGCCCCAAGTGGAGGAGTTCAAGTATCTCAGGGTCTGGTGTATGAGTGAGGGAAGGATGGAGCGGGAGATAGACAGGCAGATCGGTGCAGCCTCTGCTGTAAAGCGGAGCTTGGACTGGTCCGTTGTGGTAAAGAGGGAGCTTAGCCATAAGGCAAAGCTCTCAATTTACCAGTCAATTTACATTCCTATCTTCACTTTGGGTAGTGACCGAAAGAACGAGATTGCAAATTCAAGCGGCTGAAATGAGCTTCCTTCGCAGGGTGGCAGGTTTCTCCCTTAGAGATGGGGTGAGAAGTTCTGTCATCCAGGAGGAACTCGGAGTAGAACCGCTGCTCCTTCGCATTGAGAGGAGCCAGCTGAGGTGGCTCAGGCATCTGATTAGAATGCCTCCCGAACGCCTCCCTGGTGTGGTGTTTCATGCATGTCCAACCGGGAAGAGACCCCGAGGTCGACCCAGAACACGCTGGAGGGACTACGCCTCTCGGCTGGTCTGGGAACGCCTCAGTGTCCCCCCGAAAGAGCTGGAGGAAGTGGCTGGGGAGAGGGAAGTCTGGACCTCACTGCTTAGGCTGCTGCCCCCGCGACCCCACCACGGAAGAAGCGGAAGATGATGATGATGATAACTTCCAATGAGATGCTAATTAGCTAGGGTAGGCAGCATGGAGGTGTAGTAGTTACCACGTCCATCTCACAGGAAGAAGGTCCTGGATTCAAGTCCTAGGCTCAGGTGTGGCATTTGTATATTTTCCTCGTACTTGTGTGGGTCTCCTCCAGGTAGTCCAGTTTCCTCCCACAATCCAAAAACATGCACATTAGGCTTATTGTCTGTTTTATATTGTCTCTAGGTTTGAGTGTGAATGGTTGTGTGAGTGTTGGCCCTGCAATGGTCTGGTGAGCTGCTCAGAGTGTACCTTGCCTTTTCCCAGTATCAGCTGAGATAGGCTCCAGCCTCTCTGCAACCCTAACGGGATTAAGCAGTTCAATAAATGGCCCTGCAATGGCCTGGCAAGCTGTCCAGGGTGTACTCTCCCATCGCTCAGAGTCAGCTGAGATGGGTGCCAGCCTCCCCGTGACCTTAATTAGGATTAAGCGGTTCAGAAAATGAATGAATGAATAAATGAATGAATTCAACAAATGAGTTACTAAGAGAATGATTAGCTAGGGTGAAAGGTATTTATAACCAGTACTATGTCACCATAATATTGTGACTTTGACAATGGCAACACTAATATGGACTAGAGAATGCAATTTTTGAAGAAATTGCGGTGTGAATGCTGAAAGCTGAAAGGCTTATGCTAAACTGGATAACTGAAGCTAAATGAAGCCTGAAATGTTTGAAGTATGTGGTATATTTTAAGACATACTTAATAAAGGGCTTTTGCACCCTATTCCTCTGACAGTTGAATTCACTGAGATTCAGCTGAGGTGCACCTCACAAACTCCTGCCTCCAGTGGCCAGGCCACAAGTCCTTGTCTTGTGAGACAGATCTTGTGAGAATGACAGATAAGACAGATAAGAGTCTTGTGAATACAGTGATGAAGATTTTATGTGTGTGTAACTAAAACTGTGGTCATGGAAGCAGCTTGAAAAAGTGGTACTTTGTCCTTTCCTCAAACTGTGCAGGTCAGATTTATAATGTGAGTAGATGGGGCAGTTGGTTGGTGCTCCTCTCGCTTGGAGGGGTCTGGAGCCAGTTTGCTTAGTCTGTTTGCTTAGACTGACACATTTCTGCGATCAGCACAAATTTAGCTGTAAAATGTTGTAAAAATTATCTATGTAGAGTACACCTTGTGGGAATGAGAGTGAGTTGAAGAGAGATTTTTCACAAGATTTGCACAGCTCCTCTTCACTCTACCTGATGATGTCACGCACTCTAGGTTTGAGCATTTGCCAAAACGTGACCTCAAACAAAGTTTAATATTTTGAAAAGTGTAAATGGGATTTGAAATGTTGAATGATATTCTGAATCCCTGGAAGATGTGGAACATTTTGATGTTTGAATAGTCTTAATAGCTGAAAGTATGAATGAAAGGCAAAGAGTTGAAAATGTGTGGAAAAAGTGTGAAAATGTGAAAATTTCAAACATTGTCAATGCATTTCAATGGGAAAAAATTCCTGAAAAACGTTGAATATTTCAGAAAGTTTGAATGTTGGGAATGAGAAAAATAGACATCGGAATGTCCTGATTGAGCTGTACATTTTGATGTTTGAATGACATTTTTACGATGAAAAATGTGGAAGGAGATAGGTGCCAAAAAAACGCGACGGCATAATAATAATAATAATAATAATAATAATAATAATAATAATAAGGGCCTGATGATGTACGCCTTTCTGTGGTGGGCCTAGATAGGGAAACTTTGTTCTGTGAACTGAACATACATCACCCAGTTAGGGCTAACCCCCTGAAACTAGTGTATTACTGGGTTACTGCAAGACAAGAGAAAAATATCAACCTTACAACTCCGCAGCCCAGTCAGCCTCCATCCAGTGATATAACCGACCTAACTGGAAATGGGAAT
>JAQMYF010000010.1:6776468-6812261 GCA_030014195.1 Neosilurus mollespiculum | reverse complement strand
CTTAATAAATCCCCTGATGAGTGGGCAACCACGAAACAGGCTTGTCGGGATGAAATTGTAGTACTGTTATTTTTTCCAGATACAATATATTTAGCTCTAATTCGACGTATCGAGCACTGTTCCACGGAAAATCGACTCAAGATCTTATATATATATATTTTATATATATAAAACTCATTCTTTGGAAAATATCAAAATGCTTCCCGTTAGAATTTCTACACAGTGTAGAATCAATATCTTAATATTTTTATGTAGCTTTTTATCTGACATTTGATAGTACAGTACATACATTTGTGTGTGTGGGGGTGGGGGGGGATAGATTGGTGTCAGTAGCATTTATCAATAAATCAAAACTAGAAATATTAGCTACTGCTGCTACTTCTACTACTACTGCTACTACTACTACTACTACTTCTGCTGCTACTTCTATTACTGGTACTACTACTACTGCTACTATTACTAGTGCTACTACTGCTGCTACTACTACTACTGCTACTATTACTAGTGCTACTACTGCTGCTGCTACTACTACTACTACTGCTACTGCTACAACTTCTACTACTACTGCTACTATTACTAGTGCTACTACTACTACTGCTACTTCTACTACTACCACTACTACTACTAAAGGATTTTTATATACCGTCCTTTTATGAAATTGAATTAAGTCTTAATTAACTTAATAAAGAAATAAATTATTTGACTGGATCTGATTTGTATATCTGAAATTTGTAAATATCTATAAAATCGAGAAACTATAAACTACATCTCTGAAATAGCTTTGTAGGTGTTCATGTCCTGGACATTACACATAACATGAAGCAATGTTTCCATTCAAGATAGAAAATGTGTATTATTTTATACAAGACACTTTGTTTAGAAGCTTTATATTAGAATAATAAAAATATAATAGGGCAATCATTTTATGTGTGCACTATCATCCTAACACATTTAGTATTAAATTCCTGGTTTAATTTCTTGAAAATTGCTACAAAAAGTTTTCTAGAAAATGGATTTATAGATATTTATTTTTCTCTATAATTCCTTGTTATTTAACAATATTACAGAAACCAATAATTATGAATAGGTGTGCCTTAGGTGAACAGTGGCTTTCTGCAGCTTATAAATTCTAAAAATGACTCAGGCTGACCAATATGAATTAGGCTGTCATCAACAGTTATTACCACAAGCCTTCTATTGCTTGCTCTTGATAACTTCAGGTTACAGTCTTTTTTGTGAAGGCTATTAATGTTCATACACTATCTTAAAGTGGGTATTAACTGTACAAATGACAGATAAGAGGTCTTTGAATGACAGTGAGCGATTTCTCATGGCAGTTAAAGACTTAGGTTATACAGTGGCATTGTTCCTGATAATAATAATAATGATAATGATAATAATAATAATAATAATGATAATAATAATAATAATAATAATAATAATAATAATAATAATAATAATAATAACAGCTTTTTATTTATAAGCACTTTATATTTAAACCAGATTACACAGTATAAACACTTACAAATAGATAGGTACATTGCTGTACATGTATTTATTATAAAATTAAGTTAAGGTAGCCTGTTTCTGAGTGTGACAGAAAAGCTGTTAATTTTGTGCATAATAATACAAAGTGGGTAAAATGTAGAAAGTGCTATCTATGTTAGCTAGAGATTTTAAATTCATGCACTTGCAGTTTGGTTGGTCACTATTTGTATTATATACATTATGCTGCATTCCCTACATTCATTTGTTTGATTAATTAAAAAGATATAGATTTATTGATTGCATTATAATATAAGTATAATATATAGTATAAGTTTTACAGTAGTTACTAATTATGTTTTAAAAACAAATAAAGATGACAGTATGTTTTTAAACAACTTAGTTGTGTTAAACCACCATCAACAGTGCAACAGTGAATGGTGTCGGATCTCCAACATTCAATCCATTTAAGGAAATCTCTCTCAGGGTGGCACAATTTGACCAGTTTGGCCTTTTGTACCTTTCAGCTGACAGGAAGCAAGCAATCTATCTAAACAGCAGATTACATAGTCAGAACAAGCTGCCATTCATAACTGTAACTAGCTGTGACTGCACAGAGGTCCAGACCTTGGTAGATTTTGAAGATTTTGGGGTTTTTCCCTCCAGCGTAGTTGTCAAATTCAATATGGGAACAGCATCTTTATGATAATGTGATAGCATAGTGTAGCCTATAAAAATAGCTGTATTCTAAGACCTGATCAGCAATGATGAGTAGTTCCAAAATGACCACAGAGGACACTGTACGTATATTTGCCAATGGACTTCATTGAGTGCTGTGTTAAATACTAACCATCACTATGGTCGAAATTTTAACTTCTTTTTTGAAAGATATGCATGCGTTAAAAGTTAACGTATGACATACTCTATGTACTGTGATAATAGACACAGTATATACACTTACAGATAGATAGGTACATTGCTGTACATGTATCTATTAAAAAATAAAGTTAAGGTAGCCTGTTTCTAAGAGTGACAGAAAAACTGTTAATTTTGTGCATAATAATACAAAGTGGGTAAAATGTAGAAAGTGCTATCTATGTTAGCTAGAGATTTTAAATTCATGCACTTACACAAAGCCACTGAGTTAACCTGTAGTGAAATCATTAAAACAATTTGTGACTGGTGGAAGCTCTCCAGCCTTGTGCTTGCACTGCTGAATACAAACCGCTGTCAAACTGTCAACATTCTTCATGTTATGTGAAAAATTGCTGAAAAGTGGGAGGAAATATGAACCCACCGAAAGATGTGGTAAACAAACAAATGATCTCATTGGCAAAAAGATACTCTTTAATTAGGAATAATAACAGGGTTAATGTTTTCGCTTTTGATTAGAGGGCCAAAGGCGACTTGTTCATTTAAACATAATTTTTTTAATGAAGTAAGACAAGCCTTGGGCAAAATGAACCACCCCAAGCCCCCAATTTAGAGGCACAAAAGTAATTGGACAGTTGACTGATAAGCAGTTTCATGTCCATTTATGGCATGTTTCTTCAGTATCATGATAAAAAAAGGAGATAAATGGCCTGGAATTGATTCCAAGTGTTAAATTTGCATTTGGCAGCTGTTTTTCGGAACTCTCTTTCAAAAATCTGTCAATACTTGTAAATGAGGCCATCATTAGGCCTATTTAAGGCAAATAAACGGGATGATTGTAGAGTCTGTGAATAAAGTAATTCTCTTTAGATCATCTTCAAAAGTAATTTGAAGGAAATAAAGCAAGTAATATAATTTAGATGTATGTAAATATGATTTCTTTTAAAAAGGCTATTACAACCAAGCACATGTTTGTAGCTGTGATATACAGTACAATATAGTTATTAAATCTACTTACAAAGAATCTTTACAAAATAAAATTACATGTATAATTAATTACAATTACAGAAGTGAGTTTGATTGGTCACTATTTGTATTATATACATTATACTGCATTCCCTACATTGATTTGTTTGATTAATTAAAAAGATGTAGATTTATTGATTGCATTTCTTCATTTGTTATTAATATTATCAGGGTATTATGTTAGTATAAGTTTTACAGTAGTTACTAATTATGTTTTAAAAACAAATAAAGATGACAGAATGGTTTTTAAACAACCTAGTTGTGTTAAACCACCATCAACAGTGCAACAGTGAATGGTGTCGGATCTCCAACATTCAATCCATTTAAGAAAATCTCTCTCAGGGTGGCACAATCTATCTAAACAGCAGATTACATAGTCAGAACAAGCTGCCACTCATAACTGTAACTAGCTGTGACTGCACAGAGGTCCAGACCTTGGTAGATTTTGAAGGTTTTGGGGTTTTTCCCTCCAGCATAGTTGTCAAATTCAATATGGGAACAGCAACTTCTTGATAATGTGGTATTCTAAGACCTGATCAGCAGTGATGAGTAGTTCCAAAACGACCACAGAGCAGCTGAGGACACTGTATGTATATTTGCCAGGGGACTTCATTGAGTGCTGTGTTAAATACTAACCATCATTATGGTGGAAATTTTAACTTCTTTTTGAAAGATATGCATGCATTAAAAGTTAACGTATGACATACTCTATGTACTGTGATATAATACAAAGTACATTGTGTTTATATGAGAACATATGATATTAATTAGTGTGCATTAGGACACACGTGCACAGAGAGGAAGATGGAGAACTGTAAACCCAACTATTGAACTCCATAAACAAACAGTGTACCTTAAGCTATAGCAGCTTATAGCACAGTGATTAGAAATGAGCAAATGGTGTAATAAACCCTCAGTATGCCAATGGATGTATTAAAAGTTTACAAGTAGGTCACGTTAAACAAAATGTTCAAGGTTATTAGCACTGTATGTGGCTGCAAATAAGCATATTTTATTAAATTTATGAAGATATTATATAAGTTATTCAAGAAAGTATTCACATCAAAACAATACAATTTATTTTAGCTTACCGCTTATTTTTGCAATGATTTGATCCAGGCAGTGGTGGAAGAACTATTCAGATAATTTACTTGAGTAAAAGTACTACTGCCCCACTATGGTACACTATACCACACTATTTTTTAGACAGATACCAAAAGACATCAATAATTAATTATTCGCTGAAGGTGGAAAAGTCATTCAAATCTAGATTCCATTAATGCCAGCAGCAGCCTCTTACTGCTTTAACACATAAAATAGATTTATTTTATTGTTGAAAAGAATTTTACACAGTGACCACTGTATATATACAGTATATATACATAATGTTAAGTACAATAATACTCATCAACTACAATCCCAATTCATATAAATATGAACACATGCTGTGTTTCTAGCTTAGACTTTGGTGGTATTTAAAATTAAAATTTTCATAGTGAAAATGTTTGCACCTATTGGGGACCTTTAAAAAGTCTACCTGAGGGATTAAATTGATTTTCCATGTGGGAAATATGGGAGCAGTGTGAAATCATTTTCTGAATATTGCCTTTACATAAACAGTGTCAAGGCTGGAGTGATCTGAATCCCATCTTTTTTTATGGTGCTGCATGTGGTGGCTGATCTGAGGCTTTATCTGGACTGTCATTTAGCCAAACTATGATGAGAGGCCATAAGAAAAACATCTCTTCAACACCTAAATAAAACAAATGATGTTGGATACCAATGACTGCAGTAACAGAAAATCCAACTGAACCGTACTATAGATCAGTTCCACTCATGTGGAACTCCAGATGTTCTCACCAATACATACATACACACACATTACCTGTCTGATGCTCAGACTTTTAATGACTGGTGAACAGTATCAGCGAACTCTAAGCACACTACACATCTCAGCATGCTATGCAGCACTTCATGCACCTGAACTGTAGTTTTTTCATCACATGATCCCAAGCATACCCGTGGTACTCATTCATGATTATGGGAACACTATAAAAAGTTGCAGTTTTGCCTCTTTTTTGCAGTTGAATACTGAGCTATTTGTTTACTGTGTTTGTTATTTTGTCTATGGTCTCTGCTTGCCTTCCCTTTTATGACTTTGTGCCTCACCTCTGGCATAGATCTCCTGTGTTTGAAATTTGCCCATCTTAATTTATATGATTCTGCATTGCCTACTTTGACCTGTTTGTCTGATTGTCTGACTTCTGCCTGCCAAACCTTTAATGAGTTTGGACTGCGATTCTAATCAGTGCTACAATGTAAATAAAGATAGGAAACCGGCAATTTGTATCTGCCGTCAACTTTGTAACTGACAGAATTACTACTATTACAAATTGTTTTTTTTCCCTTCGTTCTTATGAATTCTCCTCACACCTTTCCTCGACTCCTTGATATTTCCCATTGAAGACAAGGAAAAGTGGATAGGAAAAGGATATAGGATGGACTATTTCACTGCAGCCCTAGATCTTTAGTGACTAGTAATTCTCGATGCAGTGGCACGGTGGAGTAGAGGTTATTAAGTCTGCCTCACAGCAAGAAGGTCCTGGGTTCGAGTCCCAGGCTCACTGAGGGCGTTTCTGTGTAGAATTTGCATGCTGTCTCTGTGCTGTTGTGGCTTTCCTCCAGGTACTTTGGTATCCTCCTAACGAAATGCACATTAAGCTAATTGGTGCTAAATGGTGTTCCCAGGTGTGAGTGTAAATGGTTGTGTTTGTGTTGGTCCTGTGATTGTCTGGCAAGCGATCAGGATGTACCCCATCTTCGCCCAGGGGGCGTCTCCCAGCGACCCAAGTAGGATAAAGCAGTTCTGCAAATCAATAAGTGAATGATTTTAGACATGGTCCCCTGGAGATAGAATGATTATTGCCTCCATATACTGCAAATATTTACAGAAAGTCATTTACTGAACTTAATGAAACTGATATATGGGGGTTGAAGCAAATGTTATTCCTCTGCATGTCTTAAATAAAATAAATAAACCTACAGATGTATTGTAATCATTACAGGACCAGTAGCTTTGTTCCCATTGCCCAGCTAAATAACTTTTTTGTGGTTTTGGATCAATTTTAAACCAATAAAACTCTGCAACTGTAGTATTAATATTCAATGCTTGACCACATTTAGCAGAGAAATAATGTGTGCCAAATTGTTTATTGAACTTGTATATTTCATTTGCTTTGGTTAGTTCATGCAAGACATGTCTAACCCTAGACGTTTTTTCATTAAAATGATGTTGCTTAAGCTTTCTTAGCTTTTGCTATGTGCACACACCCCCCCCCCCAAACCCTTATTTTTGATGTAGCACTGTTGCACAAATTTTAACTGCATTATTATTGATAG
This sequence comes from Neosilurus mollespiculum, assembly GCA_030014195.1. NCBI lineage: Eukaryota > Metazoa > Chordata > Actinopteri > Siluriformes > Plotosidae > Neosilurus > Neosilurus mollespiculum. The sequence continues at coordinate 6,805,478 of JAQMYF010000010.1, read as the reverse complement.
CAGATACTGAAACCCAGTGAGTAACTACACTATTCTCAAACTGCCATGGTAACCAAAACTCTTAAGAGTCACATTCATAGATTAACAGTATACTGTCCTCACCATTTATTATTGATGTAAACATAGAATCCATTTTTTAAAAAAATGTTTGGCTTGTTCCTAGTATTTATAACTTTAAGTAATTCAGGTAGATCAACATGTATCTATTGCTCTAAAAAGCAAGAGACAGGACCCATTATGTTAGAAAATATCCCTTCAACAGTCAACAGTGGCCAAAATCTTAAACAGACAATGGCACAATTCTCAGACATTGTCCAAATTAGAGCCTTAGTATAGTGTTAGTACAAATATTTTTTAGACAGATACCAAATTGTCTTTGTCAATATGTCCTTAAGTGTGTACTGCCACTCACTGTATGAATATACCAAGTGGCACCTATATGCTTTCACATGTGAGCAGTCTGTCAGTTAGCCAGCAAAAATTCTTCTTCTGGTATGGGTGAATGTCCAGGAAAAATAAATAAATAAAAAATAAATAAATCATAGTATTGTGTGAGCCAAATTACCCTGCCACACTTTTAGGCTCAATTTACTTTGTACCTGGGGTTCGATATGTCAAAAGACAAACATGTTTTCAAATTGAACACCCATTAAAATATTTTATCCAAATGCAAGATAGTGGCTTCCCAGATGATACTGTAATTGCATTTTCAATGCAATCTGACCTCATGTGGTTCATTGAGTGTGTGTGTGTGTGTGTGTGTGTGTGTGTGTGTGTGTGTGTGTGTGTCAATTCTTACACCAAATTCCAAACTGAGCAAGCCATTATAAAGTTTTGATACGACTGCATACCAAAGCTTAGTATAAATTGATCAGACAAAAATGTGCTTACTAAAACAAAGATTTAAAGTGAACATTATCACATTTCTATTAATACTCTGGATATCTACTTAATAAGATATACTGTGGGGGAGTGTTTCTAGGTTGTTTGCAGGTTTGGCTCTGATTGTGCAGTCCTTTGACAGAGGCTATTCCATGCCTTTTGTTCCTGAAATGCTATCCGCTGGTCAGGAAAGACATTGCAATGAAGTTCATAAGACACATCTTTGTATCAACTTCTTAAACATTTAATGAGCCATAAAGATCATAGAAAGTATGAATAAATGTATGTACTCTGCAATGCTGCAAGGTGACTGTATTATACATATACACTGATCTGCCCCCCCAAAAAAAATCCCCATTAAAAACATTATGAGCCATGGCAGTACTGTGGGATGTCCCTGGTATGCAGTGGTAGATACCTATTTAAGATGGTCCAATGAGGAACCACCAGTCAATTGGCAAGAGTGTCACGAGTGCCCAAGGTTCATTGATACACATGGGGAGTGAACGCTAGTACACCTGGTCTGAACCAACAGAAGACCTACTGCAGCACAAATTGCTGAAACTCTTCATGCAGGCCATGATAGAAAGATCAGAACACTTAATGTATTACAGCTTGCTGAGTATGGGGCTGCCTAGATGCAGACCAGTCAAGTGATGTTAATGTTATGGCTGATCAGTGTATGCACTATATACATGTATTTTTTTTTTGTTTGTTTTTTTGTTTTGTTTTGAGGCATATTATCAATTAATCAAGAATTTGAATAATATTGGGGGTTTGAATCCTCTGTACCTCATATGTAATGGTACTTCCAATTTCATATTATTTTACTGAAGCTAAAACATTTGGTTTTGTACAAAATGTGTTCAGTGCAAATGTCACTAAATAGCACAACCTTCTGGTGGGGTGGAAGAAAGGCATTCAGTTAAAAAGTAGATTTTGTTTCTTTCTACTTTATCCAAGCAACATTCTTTACATTCTAAATGTACATTTAGTGCATTTATTGAATCGTCATTAGGTATCTTCATTATCTAATTACTACTTTATACAGCAGATAAAGATAATGGGTAATGGCTCTGTTCCTCAAATTCTTTATACGAAAGGACATTTTTGTTTTCAGTAATCAGGTTTTTTTGCTTCTCCCTTTCAGAATAAACACACAATATACAATTTAATAGAAAACAATCCCGTTACTTTTACTCCATGGACATGGCAGCTGTTCCTTGTTTATTTAACACACAAGGGTAATGGAGTCAATGTGAATGCCTCCTCCAATCTCTGATGGACATCTGTACTCATGAACTTGACAAGGTCTGATATAGCCCAGATAGTGTCATAACATTGTGTCTGTGCCTCTCTTCTCACCTTCTTTCTCTCACTGGGAGGCCTGCTTAGTGTTCAGGAGTGAAAGGAACAGCCTCAGACGTAGTATTAGCTGGAACTGATCCATGAAATGTCAGACTCAGGGTGAGACGACTTAGGTAATGGTAACACACTGTGTTTTTAGGAGAAAATGTCAACTGTCAAAAAAAAAACGAAAAAAAAAAAACCTTTCCCTAACAATTGACAAAGAAAGACAATTTAGAGGCTTCTGACTTCAATTTAATTAAATGGATACATATTATGAGGCAGGCGTGAGTATCTATAACAGTATAATAGCATTTAATCTGGTTATTAACCCCAATAAATTAGCAAACAACGGTTTCCTACACTTTTAATGAATAAACACTGTATCGAGTTAGGAGGTATTCCAGTAGGGTTTGGGCTGTTTTCAAACACATCAAGAAAACTCGAAGAAACCCTGGAGGAAGGAAAGCTACAGCTGAGGATAGAAGGTGTCTGACTGCGCCGTCACTTCCTCTGTATCAAGCCTTTTAATCTGAACACAACAGCACACATCCACATGCGTATGTGCTTTAGAGGCTTCCTCCTCACAGCTATTCTCACCCCAAACAAGGGAAAAGAAATGAATCATTTCCACCTCAGCACCAAAATGTAACACCAGTAAAGAGGAACAGCATGGACTTGGGAGTAAGTTAAATCCAGTTCAAATATATTTCAGGTCTCTAGGGTTATTTAAATGCTATCTATATTTAATCAGTTCCCTAATAATATTGTTTAGATTATATCCATAAATATAAATTTGGAGTTGTTAACTGGGACAGTAAACTTACGATCTGCTGCATTAGTGAGTACAATAAATAAATAAATAAACAAACAACCAAATAAATACATTTCTAAAATATTAAATAAATAAAATTAATGTTAGAGAAAAGAATAACGAGGTATGATGTGACCAGAAGGTTTTTTGTTTGTTTGTTTTTTGTTTTTTAAATGACAGTTCACATGACTTGGGTAGAGAGCTCTTCAACATTGACAATATTAATGATATACAAAACAATAAATATATTTGTATATATAACATGCTCTGTATTGGTAGTATAAAATGGGGGCAACAGGAGGCATTACTTCTAGTTTACTAGAAGTCAGGTCGGTGGTGGAAAAAAAAAAGTACCCAGACTAAACCCACTTGGCATTTAAACATGTAGAACCCCTCACAGATAGTAATTGAGCTCGGGTTTGAATTGGGACTCTACCGGTAACTCTACTTGCTGCAAGTAGTTTCAAGTTAATAAGGGCTAAAGGGTTAATAGAGTTGATTTGTGGCTGACTGTTTTGCAAATCTTGGTGGTTTCTCTACGTGGTTTAATTTTGCAAACCCTGACATTTTGTTCTCAATCTTCTACAGGGTCCACCAGGTCCGAAAGGTGAGAAGGTAAGCATCTTTATATTTATTTGTGCTTAGTGGGCAATACTATTTTTAATGCAGTTTGTATTATGTCTTTAAGGTGTTTATGATCAGACCAAAATATTTAGATGCCAATATGAAGCGGTTCATTTCAGAGACTCTAGAGCTTAAAAATATTTAGTCATTTGCATTATTAAAATTATTAAAATAATTTTCGCATTTCGAGTGTCTAACCATATTATTAATGTGTACCAGTGAAGCTAAAATGTGAAAAGAATAAAATCCTGCAGTTATGAGGCTTTATCAACTTATAGTCTATGAGTTGCTACTAATTCCTGCATCTTTAGATTATATGGTTAAGAGAACTACAAATCCTTAATAGCTGGCCTTTAATATTCCTTGCTTTATAACTGGCTTTCTGTCATGACTCTTTCTGATAACCCATACAATAACTTGGGGGAGCACTATAAGAAGATGCATAAACATGACCATGCAAACAAACAAACAAACAAACAAACAAACAAACAAACAAATAAATAAATAAAATTATTATTATTATTATATGGGCTTAAGGAATTGACTCCAAGAAGTGAATAATGGATAGCTGCTAAATTAGAAAAGAATCAGCCCTTCTTTCAGCCTAGTCGCTGCCATTTAGAGTCTGTCAAGTCCGATGCAAACCACTCTATGTAGCTGTTCCAGCTCAGCAACATTGCATAGCACTGAGTGCCACATACAGTCAATTTGTACGTCATGTGGATAACCTATGATAAATTATAATCTCTTTTATTCAGTCACACTTCAAACGATGATGTGTACACATTGTGTCCCAGTTAGGAATTAGTAATGGTGGTTTCATACATGAGATTCTTTTTTTTTTTGTGCAACTTCATTCAGTTCTTGCTTAGCCTGTATAACATTTTGAAAATTTGCAGCAGGGGTGGCACTACGAAGTACACATTATGGTTCAATCTGATGTAATACATTATAATTTTTTTTTACCAAATTTGCTGCTGTCAGTAATCATATGTTAAATCATCTGTCCTGATGATTAAGCAGCTTAGCAAATAAGTGAGTGAATAAGAAGGTTATGCAAGACTATCAGTGGGGAAAAGTCCATTTAAATGAAATCAATGTAAGTTGATTATACTTGTTTTCATTAAATTTCTTTTCATTCACCGAAGTGCTTAATCCTACTAGGGTGGGCGAATGGGGAGTACATCCTGAACAGCTCACAAATCCATCACAGGGACAACACACGTAAACATTCACACTCACATTCATGTCGGGGCAATTTGGAACAGCCAATTAGCCTAATGTGTATGTCTTTGGACTGTGGAAGGAAACAAGAGTACATGGAGGAAACCTACACAAGCACAAGGAGTACATGTCCACACAGAAAAGCCCTTGCTGAGCCTGGGATTCAAACCCAGGACCCTTTTGCAGTAAGGCAGACATGCTAACCACTACACCATGCCCCATGTTTTGAAGGGAAAAATGTCTAAATGACTCTATATTGCCCTACACCAGATTGTTCATAGACTAGAATATAGTACATACACATACCTATATAGAAAGGTTCTTAAATATTTATACGATCACACAATACCTTTGTAGCCTAGAACACCTCCACTGAAGTTTAGTGGAAAGCTGTTTTCTGGAGGCATGGAACAGCCATGTCTCTGTACTGCATCTTATGCCCATATGCTTCTGTATAGCAGTAAGCAAGCATGTGAAACGAAGTGAAATTATATAATGAGACTCATTGACCACCATCTCGCACCCTGCTTATGGAAATTGCTTACTGAAATTGCTAAAGTTCAGGTATATTTGTATGAATGAATGAAAAATTAGAAATCAGCAGTCACATTATCTTTCTAACCTTCCAGTCGTTCAACACCTTTAATGTGTAACTTCTGCCAAAGAGGTTATGCGTTTGTCGCTGTTGGTTCATTTGTTAGCAACATATTGCAAAACGTTTTGATGAATATTTTTGAAGTATGGTCTAAGTAACAATTTATTAGATTTTGGTGGTAATCCATACATGGTACAAGATCTATATAAGATCTATCACAGTGTTTGGTCAGGATCCAAGTAGCATTCTGGATCTGATGATCTGGAATGTTGAAATATCGGGCTTGTTGAGAAAAAATTGTGGAAATAATATCTAGCCGAAATGAAAATATGGGAAATTAGCTGCCCTGGTGGAGGACTGCGCTCTGGGTGCTTCTAGTTAAACCTATTCTTTTTTTTAAGTTTTTTCTAGTAAGGTTTATTAATGTGATGCAGGTTGAGTCATTAACTTACATTGCTTTGTTCTTAGAACTAATCTCTCATGTTGCCTGATATATAAATGAACCTTTCATAAACACTGATAGAGAAAAATTCAGCACCCTAAATGAGGTGTTTGCTCCTGTTTTCAACCACAGTAAGACAAATTAGAACTCTCTTACATACACATATGCAAATTTCCTTTTCAGCTCACACTTCACCCCAGGCTTCATTTCAAACCCTTCTTAACATCACTTTCTGTTATCATCAGTAATTTCCCTACAGTCGAAAATAATTCTTGAGGCTATGGGTATTAGCTTTCCTCATTAATGTTTTTTGAATTATGTCTTGGTGGTACTCCGCATCTAGTCTCTCTGTCCATCTGTATGTATGATGTTACCTAATTGTATTCTCCTTTTGCTTTTCTTTACTTTTACAGGGAGATCAAGGAGACCAGGGACCGCGGGTATGTGGTCTTCTATAGAATGTGTTTTTTTTTTTAATAATTTTTTTGATGTGTTGATAAATCTGTGTTATGTCTGGAATATTAAGCACATGAAATATTTCAGATGCATGGGGTTTTTGTGGATAGTGCATACTTAAGCTTTCCAAGCACAACAAAGCTGCACTGAGGAGGGTTGAACTATAAACACCTGAGGTAGCCATTAAGGAAGGTCAATGCCCTCTGATTGCTTCTGCGGGACTGACTGCCCTCAACAGAGGAAGAGTGCCTGGAACAAAAACAAATGGGACTGAGTTTATTGTAATTTGATATAGCTGAACCTTTTTCTACTTCACAATGACATATGAGCACTGAAGACTGAGAGCTCATTGGAAGAACATAATTATTTCCATCCCAGTTGTTTGACATTTTGATAAATTCACACCTCTTAGAGAATGATTATGAAGTCCAAGCTTTGCCACAGCTGGCAGATTATTGAATAAATCACTCAGATATCTCATTCCAATACCTGCTTGCAGGGATTCCTCTAACTGTGATTTTCTGCATCTGGCTTTGTTGCATTATGTGCTTGCTCTTCTTGATCCCTCTGTTATTCACTGCTCTTTCTTATATCTACCATTGATAGACTACAGAAGAGGACCAGGCACTAAAGGGTTCTCTAATTAATTTGCCCCATATATGGGTGCATGTTGACCTTAGCTTGTGGTGACAGAACATAGCAATCAGCCAAATACCAACTATCTTTCTCACATGTGACTCTGTTGCTTATGTCCCCAAGTTTTAAAAAAAGCAAGCCTATACCAGTGTCCAGGTTGTGGTTAACTGTGTATCACTTTGAGGCTCTGTCTGTCTGCTGCTCCTTGAAAATTAGATTTACAAGCTTTTGGAAAGTTGTCTTCAGAGTGGTGATATTTTAATGGTATAATGAGGTATATGAGCAATGTGAATGATTAATATTTTACAAACTAAACAACATTTATCTAAGATAAATATCCAAGATAGGTCTGTCTGATTAACCTTTCAGACAAAACAGACTATACAGGCTATTTCTCTGGGAGTCAGAATTTCAAGAAATTCCCATTATGAAAAACTGACTCATAGTTATTTAAAAAATAAAAAAATTATATATATATATATATATATATATATATATATATATATATATATATACATATCATGATTTTTCTTAAGAAGAAATTGTCTATTCAGAGATATGAATAAATAGGTAACCAAAATTCAGATGTGCATGTACATTAAAAAGAAGTAACAGTACTCCCCAAATTCCTTTCACGTTGAACAGAATCTAATTTACTAGCTACGTGGTACAAACACACGATAAAATTGTATGTTAATGTGTCCAAAGAATATTGTTATATAATGAAATTTTGAAGTTATAAAGTAATTGGTAGTAGGTGAGGTAACATGACTGGCAATAAAAGTAGCATCCACCAAATGTCAGTCTTTACAAGCCAAGGATGGGTCATGGCTCACCCCTTTGTGCCAAAATTCATGAGAGAATTGTTAGATCAAAAGGAACATTCCTCAACACAAGGTTGTAGAGAATTTAGATCTTCCAACATCTACAGTAAATCCATTCATTCATTCATTTTCTGACCCGCTTAATCCTAATTAGGGTCGCGAGGAGGCTGGCGCCCATCTCAGCCAACTCTGGGCGAGGGCAGAGTACACCCTGGACAGCTCGCTAGGCCATCGCAGGGCAGAAACATGCTGCCTCCTCTTGACGAAAATCAGCAATAGTTCTTTTACATGTCTCTCACCATAGACAGTGAGAGACATGGCCAGCCTCTGATAACCCTGCACTGGGGAATCTACAATAAATGGTATTTTAAAATATTTGGGCAATTCAGAGACATTTCAATGCATAAAGTGCAAAGTCAAAACTCACTGAAAACCACTGTTGGATGTTTGTGACCTTCAAGCACTAGGTGGCACTGCCTAGAAGCCGTCTTACTACTGTCACAAATATAGCTGTTTGGGCTCAATAGAACTTAAGAAAATCAAAGAAATGTAACCTGAAACTGTCTTATGCAAGGTTGGGAGTCATACAGTTCATCAGTTCCATGACAAAATGCCTCCAAGTTATCTGGGCCCCTACAGATGGATTGAAAGCCATCAAAATCATGTACTGTGGTCAAAGGAGTCCACATTTCAGCTTGTTTTTGAGAATAACCGATGTTGAGTTCTCCATTCTAATAATGAAAACATCCATCAAGATTATTTTCAGCAAAAGGTGCAAAAACTAGCATCTGTGATTCTATGGGATACATCAGTTCCCCTGGTATGAGTGAGTTGAATGGGTGTAAAAGTATTATTGATGTGGAGGTATATATTGGAATTTTAGGGAGACAATGTTGAGATCAAGGCCACGACTCTTCCCGGGAAGTCCTGGTTTATTTAAGCAAAGCAGTGCCAGGCCTTATTCTGCATAAGCTACAACAGCATGGCTTCATAGACAAAGAGTGCGTATGTGTGAGTGGCTTGCTACCAGCCTAAACCTGTCTCCTATTGAAAATATATGGCACATGATGAAAAGAAGAAGAGACCACAGTCTGTTGAGCAGCTTACTGCATTTTGGAAAAAAATCCCTACTTTTCTGTAAATAAGATAAATTCTGTAGATAGTTTAACCTCTAGGACTGACCAAGGGATACTCCATGATACAACAATGATGCATCAATTTGCATTTTCAAATGAACTGATGATATTGGTCTACATGGAAAACATTACGTTATGGGATGGCTATTTTCATGGCAGGCATATTGTAGGTAAGAGGTCACGAGTACTAAAAGTTAAAAGCAGCAAATAATGCAGCAACTAGTGAATAGTACACATTGCATCAAACTTGAATAAATTATTGATTGTTATTGTGTGAATATAACTCCCTACTGAACTTTCTAAGTCACAACAAATATATTTAGATTTTTTTTATTGGATCTATGAATGGAAGCCCAGTCCTGGTAGCTATATTATGTGTAGTTTTGCACATGTACAACTTCTGAGCTGCTTTACAGCAATGGGGTTGAGATATTGGGACTTATCCAGTAGGCAGTCTCACCATAAATGTCAGAAGCATTATTCAATTTTAAAGATCTGAAAAGCTCTTTCAGGACAAAGAGTTTTGAATGCTACGGATCAGAAGCCAAGATGTCTTTAAAAATGAACTGATTTAAAACCAGTCTGATGAGGTTTGTAAAATACATGACAAGCCAAGTATATCGAGCCACCTTAAGGATTCAATCAATACACTTGTTTAAATTTATTGAAACCATCTGCACTCAAATATAGATAATCATTTCATGGCAACTAACTTTTGTCTCTTGGTCCAAAGGAGGACAAAAATAAGATGAAGATAAGTAGAAGGGACATTAACTCCAGCACTGGCTGCTGCACACAACCTAAATGCACACAGAACAGCTCAAATCTGCTTGTAACGAATGATGTTAAACTGGGCATAAACTCTGTGGTTAGTAGTTTCACATTTTAGAACAAAAGTTGTGTTTTTATTTCAACTGAACAAACTTATTCAAACAAAATGGAAAAATGTCAGATAAACGCAGGTTAGTCTACATTATATGTGTAATGTCAACATTAATATGAAGGGCAATTCAGGTTCTGATCTTTGCATATGTTTAGCTTGGGGCTAAACATGAAATTCACAGCAATGCTTGGTCACAGTCAAAACCAACCTATTTGTTAATTCAGTAACTGTTCATAGATGCAGTAGAATTGTGAGGTCTGTACGGCTTCACACCAAGTTTGAATCTAATTTACTGTGACTCTGCAAAGCTTCTTTTCCTTGCCTAAGGAGAAAACAAGAGAGAAGTGAAAACTGAACTCTTCTTTGGTTAACTTATGTCAGACATTTTTCTTCCCGCTGCTAAGGACATTACTGTAACACAGGGACAGTAACAGTGAGGTTGATGGTGCAACCCTGTGGCCAAACTAATAGTACATAAACCCAGTTTATATTAGCCACAGTCTTCTTATAAAATGTAGTGGGATCAGTGCAAAGTCCCACTGACTCCAGGCAAATTGATCAAGCTTACTGTAAAACTAACAGAAGGAAGCATAGGCAACACTCCAGATTTAGGGGAGCGCTACATAACTCAAAAGATCTAGACAGTATTTCTGTCAGAGGATCTCTCAGTGATCCTCTTGTGCTTGCTCCCAGTTTTATGCTCAGGATGTCTGTGGTTGAAAGGAACTCATTCTGTAGTAGTGTCTCATTAACTAGATTTATTATAATTTTCTTTGAAAGAGTATCTTCTTCATTTATGCAGTAGACAGCTGTTTCCTGAGTTTTACTCTTTTAAATGACCTATGCCATTTCAATTACTTCCCAAACATGCTAAGAATGGAATATCCTATAAACATAGTATTTCCCCATGTTTTTATGACAACCATTTAAAAACCACTGTTTAACTAATTGCTGGAATGTTGTGTGTTTTTTTTTTATAGATATATACCACACTTTTGGTTGTGTTGGGATGACAAAGCAGACAGAGCAGATAAAAAATATGGTCAATTATTACACCCTAAATAAACATTTAAACCATGTTTTAAAAAAATTGTCACAAAAAACAGATGGACAGATACAGGGTCATGCACCAGACATGGAAAGTCTGGCACCTATTATTATGCATTTGATTTTATTAATCAGTTAAAAGGATATTTTAGTTTAAAGGCACCTCCACCAGCCATATAAACCATATGCCTTGACTATTACCCTTGAATTAGTGGTACATACTTAGTTGACTTGTGCAGTGGTGTTATCATGTTGTGTGGTTGTTGTTTTTGTTATGCCATTTTGTCCCCAGGGACTTCCTGGTGTGCCCTCCATGGCTGCATTACACAGCAATCAAATCCTGACTGTAAAGGTTTGTTTGGGTAGTGCAGCTGCTCAGCCAGACTCCAGAGCTCACACACTGAGCTAACCAGATCTTCACACTGTATGTCACCAGAGACCAAATATCAACAATTATCAGGAATAACTTGATCTGATAAATCAAGTCAAATCAATGACTACTATACATTTTAACAGCACCATTAACATAAGGAAATCTTTTCTGTATACTACAGTATACAGCAGTGGTTCTGAAGTGCTTCTTAAGAAACTGAGATTGCTATTAATTACTTGACAAACTGTAGAACAATAGATTTGTCAATGATCAGGTTAATTTTTGTCAGAAATTCAGCTAAAGAGTGCTAAACATTGCTATAAGCTAAAACACTCTTCACCATTAAGATTCTCTAATTAATGGCTGTGTCACCTATTTTAGTAGCTATAGCTTAAGTGTAAAATCCATTAATAAATGAACACTCTCACTTATTCAGTTACTCACTCATTCTTTCATTTCCCGAACCACTTAATCCTACTACTAGGGTCACGCGATTACTAAGGTCATCTCAGCAAACACTGGCAGGGTACACCTTGAACAGCTTGCCAAACCATCACAGGGCAGCACACCCACAAACATTCACACTCGCACCTAGAGGTAATTTGAAGCAGACATTTAGGCTAATGTGCATGTTTTTGGACTGTGGGAGGAAAGTGTACTGCCCTATTATTACTATTAATATTATAATTATTAGTAGTAGTAGTAGTAGTTGTAGTGCTTGTTTAATTTCTGGTATAAAACAAGACGTTTCAATGCTATTCACAAGAACAATGGGTGAACCCATCGGTGAAAAAAAATGTTGCCATTTCAGCACTCAGCACTTTCCATCCACAGTCAACACTTAGCCACACCTCAGCTGCCAAACATGGTTAGTCACTAAATGTATATAGCATAAAAACACCTAATTACAACTGCCAGTGAGCAAGAAGAGATAAAGCCTATAAACCTCCACTCCATCCAATTACCTTATGCAATCCAGAAAACTGTTGAACCACTGCTGTATGGAGACAGATTCAGGACGATGGATTTACCAGTGCTGGCAAAAAGAAAATGTGCAAGCAGTTATACACAGGTTTCGGATTTACTACTAGTCTGGAAAGTAAGCGTGTAAGTGAATGCTCATGTTTTACCACAGATCTCTCCCCTCAGTGTACTTTCTACTGCTTGTAGATGTTAAAAAACAATATATTCTCTTATATTTATACATTTGCATAAATAACCAGCAGCAAATAACCATCAGTTCAATGTGTGTAGCTTCTGGGGTCTGGCTTAGCACTAAAGCATTGCTGTGATGACAGTGCATTCAGTGAGAAGAAATTGACATTTTTTTCCCCCTTGGGACTGATGAAATCTAAGTGGGTGTCCTAGTACCCCTGTGGTGGTAAGTGAGACCTCTGGGGCCAAATTTAGTCCAGACGTCAGAAACCACCACTGAAGAAAAGTGTGGATTTCTCCTCATGCTTGAAGGCACTGTACTTGGTCCTCTGTCTGAACCACTTGATTTAATCTATATTTATGCTTTTGTATTTCTTTCACTTTCTCCTTCTTCTGGGACTTCATCCAACTATCTTCTCTCCAACCTCTTCCATCTCTGACCTCCGACCTCTTGACCTCTCACTACTGCTCAGATGGTCTTCCCTAAGATCAATCATGGCTTTCTTTCTGCTGATCAGCAGCTCATTAAGCGTCGGCTCATTAAGGTAGTGCTTGACCTCACTCCTCTCTCTCAGTAGTCTACTGTTTTTCCCTTCATCTCCATTCTTCTGGTTCTGCCAACAAAACATATGCTGTAATACATAGCAATCATTCAAAGTCTGGAGTAGTTGCTGAATACTTATATATTTTATAGTATAATATAGCAATAGGTAATTTAAATGTCGTGTAATGGCAAATATGAGAGAATTTTCTAAAGTTTTTTTTTATATTAAAGGTCAACAAATCATGTGCATTTGTCCCAGCAGAATTATCAGTGCATGTTAAACAGGAGTCTACTATGAAACATAAAATGCTCCACTCATGAAAGAGTGACTGCATTGATAAATTAAATACAGAGCCCTCAAGAGCCAACCAAAAGTAGTTTCATTTCATGTGTAATATGTACTAAATTATACACATGATTTCGTTTAGGAGGACTATGAAATACTAAATCCAGGCTCACAATTTTGAGTTCTAAATTTAATAAAGTTGTAACCACGCTTTGGGTCATTCGTAACTTTCTCTAAGGTTAACATGCCCTTGGCGCGCTCTGGTGTTTCTGGGAGCATTGTTTCTAAGAGTGGAATTAATTTGATGTTGGTAAAGTGCATTCACCCTTGATATCCTCATTAAAGTTTTCTTGTTCACAGTAGTATCACTACAGGCATAGTATATATGTCTCTGAAATGTATCCCGGTGAAAAGTATATTTTAATGACTTGATTTCTGTCCATAATAGAGATGTATGAACTACACCCAAGCTGTAGCCTAACTGTTTGTTCAGGTTATTCATTCAGCTAAATTATAGGCATGTTATTTTTAGGGGAGAGCATAATAACCAAAAATGGGCATGTGTTCATTAATTAGAAAAATCAAAATAATAAATTGGGCTCATGATTGAAGTATATTGTGAGTACCCATTATAATTTGAAGTCACTATTTTTTCTTGAGGCCATGTTCAACTAAATAGTGCATAGAATTTGGTACATTACGTACAAGAATAATAAAAGAAAAATATTTCCAGTGCTCTGTAATTAAACACAAATATCTTGCAGACTAATGCGGAAATCTGGAAATCTTTAAAAGCATTTATATATTAGAATTCCAGCAAGACATTCAAAGCAGGACTGTATACCACAGCCTTAAATCAATGGATTAAAACAGAAGGCTAACATCATATCGGCTGTCTTATAGAGCACTTAGATGATTTAAACTGCTCTATTATTTGTAATCCTTCTTCATGAAAGCTATTTTCATTGGCTTTTTATTCATTCACTGGAATTATCTCCTACTATCTCCTATTATTCCTACTGGATGCTATCTCATGCTCTGACCTCATTTTTACAGATATCATGTTGCTTGTTCTTTATTTGTTCTTTAGGGTGATCAGGGTCAAGCAGGCCCTCCGGGACCTCCTGGGCCTCCAGGTCCTCCTGGTCCCAGGGGTCCCCCAGGAGACACAGGGAAAGATGGTCCCAGAGGAGCTCCAGGGCAACCAGTAAGCATTTTCTGCTTCATAGCTTCTTGCTAGAATCTGTACATTGAGACACAGTGCATCAAATACACTATAACCCAAAACATGTTCAAGTTCGTATCGCAAAAGTGTTCCGGCTTCCAACAATCTGTCTGTACCCTAGCAATTGATAGATATTACTTTTGCTTTCCACTAAACATAACTCTTTCCATGTGTGTAACTCTGTCAGTGGGACAGTGTGTTAATGTACGTACAATCTGAGAATGATAAAAAGGAGAGAAGAAAAAGACAAAACATATCAATTATTTACTATTATCAAACATTCCAAGGGCCTCAAACCAATGTGTTATTTTTCAGTGATTTGTGGCCAACATGTAAAATATTAAATGTTGCTTAACTCCAGACAAGATCATTACATTGTTCTCACTCTTTCCACTTACTCACTTAGGAAATTTATGTGGAAGGCAAGGAAAAAAAACAGTTTGTAGAAAAAAATCTTTTTTAATGAAATCTATAATATACAGTACACTACGACATTATAAGTGATTATTTAATTAGGTATATGCAGTATAACACTCTGTGGGTTTTTATTTGTGTGTGTGTGTGTGTGTGTGTGTGTGTGGGTGTGTGTGTGTGTGTGTGTGTGTGTGTGTGTGTGTTTTTAACAATACATTTATGGATACCTGTTCATCACACCTGCATCTTTCCCAAATTGTTGCCACAAAGATGGAAGCACACACTACAGGATTTCATTAAATGCTTTAGAATTACAAATTCTCTTCACTGGATCTTAAAGGGGCGGCACAGTTGCATAGTAGTTAGCATGTCCACCTCACAGCAAGAAGGTCCAGGGTGCGATTCCCCAACTCACATGTTTCTGTGTGGAGTTTTTATGTTCTTCCCGTGCTTGCGTGGGTTTCCTCTGGGTACTACGATCTCCTCTCATAGTTGATATGCATGCAAATTAGGCTAACTGGCTGTTCCAAATTGACCCTAGGTGTGAGTGTGAATGGTTTTGTGTGTGTGTGTGTGTGTGTGTGTGTGTGTGTTCCCCACGATGGTTTGGTTAGCTATTAAAGGTGTACCCTGCCTTCGCCCAGTGTTGGTTGAGATAAGAACAGCCTCCCCGCGACCCTATTAGGATTAAGCGGTTTGGCAGTGATTGAGTGAGTGAGTGAGTGGATCTAAAATCCCCAAACATGTTACATTATATTGCTGTGCATAAAGTGATGTCCATAAATTCTGTCAAGGTTGGTATGGAAGAACTTAAGTGGCCTGTGCAGAGCCCTGACCTCGACTCCACTGAGCATTTTTAGGAGGATAGAAAACTGCATGCATCTCAGTCCTTCCACCTAATATCAGTGCGTGACACTGTTGACTGAATGGACAAATCCCCACAACACTCTGATATCTAGTGGAAGGCTTTTGGAGTGTTGCTGTGATTGGCCATATACTTAATTTAGGTTTTCATTTTTACTTTATATTATAATATAAATATATTACAGAGATTGATATACAGTATAATTATTACTGTATACAATTGCTACTTTGGCACATTAAATATTTTGCCATTTTGTAGTATTTTATGAACTACTGTGACTCCTACTCATTGTGCATTCTAAAACATTAATCCCTTGTAGAATTAAAGATTATGTTTGTTTTGTTTTTCTCCTTTACAGGGTGACTCAGGAACCCCAGGAGAGCTTGGCCCTGCGGTAAGCAACTTTTCCAGTGTATTTTACAAACTAAGTGGTGCCCTTTTTTAAAATGAGGAACATTGCTTTAATCTATAAATTAACTTTAAAACATTAAAAAAAATAAGTGGATGTTACTACATCTCATTGCATGTTACACTTCAGGGGAACACTTATAAATTGATATAGCACTTAGAGCTATGAAAAGAGAATGATGAATCTGAAGAAAGAAGATATTCCAATCTATAGCCTAAAGCATTAATCACAGATTTCCCACTGATTCATAAATGATTAGCATGATTATCCAACTGGAAAATCTTAGATCTGTCTACCAAGCATATTAAAAACACATTGACCTAAAGAGAAACTACTGTGGCATTTTTCATGTAGTCACCAATTACTCAGACACCTTAAGCCGCCTCTGAAGTTCCATGAATAAATGACCGAAAGAACCGCAAAACCTCCGAAATTCATTTTTTTTTTTAGACTAATGTAAAATGTGTTTGTGGTTATACAATAAGGCATACTTTAAATAAAGTAAACCTACAGAATGGTATCTATGAAGGTGAAACTAAAAATTAGAAACTTGAATTTACAGACCCTTGACTGTATGTTCAGTAGTTATTCAACATGTTATGTGTAAGGCAAAATGTATACAGAAATAAGAGTTAAAAATTAAAGGCAGTTGCTTATTACTTTTAATGAACCTCCCACCAATACCCGACCTTCTAAAACAACATTTTGGACTTCCAAGTGGTGCAACTTGACTGTAAGCTCCAAACAGGCCATAGCCATGCATAACCAGAAATACAATAGAACATACTTAGTTACGCTGTCTTGGTGGGAAAGGTGGTATACGCCCTCCCCTCTGTCATGTGGCAGTGATGCCAGCCAATAATGGGCTCTGTTAACTCATGGGTGAAGAAAGAAGATGGAACAAAACATGTTTAGAAGTTATAATTATCAGTCTTCACTCAGTATAATAATAATTCTTTCTTCCTTCTACAGAACTCTTTATATACTGTATACTTTCCGGTCACTTCAATTCATTTTAACAGCAAAACAAATCAGTGTCACTGGCTGTAAAACTGCACAAATTGTTAAAGCCCTTTGATGCAACTACGCTGAACATAAAATACACTGTGCTGAATTGCTCATCATTTCATTATTATATATAAAACAAAGAATTTTTTTTGTCTAATAATAATTAATGATGTTCGTAATAGTAGAAATAATTAAGTCTTGCATCATACTTACAATATCCTAGCTTACAGCAGAATATTACTGGAGTTTAAATGGCGTTAAAGTAATTTAAGATGGAACAACATGTCATAGTGCCATTAAAAAAGTTTGGTGGTGTTCTTTTTTCCCCCACACATGGAGCTTGTTATAAGGGCTAAGCTGTTCTATTCAACAGCAACTGGATACTGCTTTCTGAGATTACCAAATTAAAGGAAGGTTTCCTCACTGTAATTTCTAAGATACCAAGGGTGTACCAAGGGTACCAAGGGCGAAAAGTGAGACACAATTAAGGCAGTAGGTATAAAAGAATTTAAGGATATCAGAGAGATGTAGATTGGGACCTGAGGGGTAGAGAGATGAACATGAAGTCAACAAGATGAACAGGGTCATGCTTTTATGGTGGTTTACTGTGACTAAATTTATTTTCATTCAAAAAGGAATAAAATGCTAATGCTTAACTTATAAAATGTGGACTAGCAGAACTGCACACCTTGTACTAGAAATAGAACCCATCATAATCTTACCGTTCCTCAGTATTTTAAACTCCCTTAGCCTTCAACAACAGTCACCTGGTGAACAGAAGTGATTCTACAGTCACTCTCACTCATTTGCTGAATTGCTTGATCCTATCAGGATTGCGGAGGAGGCTGGAGCCTGTCTCAGCCAATACTGAGCCATCTCACCAGTCCATCACAGGGCCAACATCCCCCACGCACAACCATTCACACTTATGGGCAATTTGGAACAGCCACTTAGCCTAAAGTGCATGGATAATGTGCAGTGGTCTTTGGACTGTGGGAGGAAACCGGAGTACCCAGAGGAAACCCACACAAGCACAGGGAGAACATGTATACTTCACACAGAAACATGTAAGCCCAGGACTCAAACCCAGGACCCTCTAGCTGTGACGTGGACATCCTAACCGCTACACCACCGTGCCACCCTATTCTACCATCAAGTTTTATTTATGGATTTATTTTTGTTTAATGTAAACTAGGTTTTCACAGAGAATATTAAGTCATACCAAGGCAATGCACCAGACAGGGAAGATTGTCTACCTAGCACAAAGTTGCACTTAAAGATTCTATTATCAAATTGACAGAGTTCTATGTTTTTTCCAAAAAAACTTGGGACATGTGGTGCTGGTTATGATAAGCTCTCACGGAGCACAGAAGAATAAAAAAATGTAAATATTTGCAGAATCTGCAAGGAATCATTATTGCCAGAAGGTTGCTCTGGGTAAAATTAAGGAGCTCTCTGCTTTCCACTGGTGGGTTATAGTCGTGCACACAGCTTTGGGGGCTTACTAAATATGGAACATCAGTAAGATGCACAAGTGTGTAGTGTACTGAACGGGAATTGCATGTGGAGGATCATGATGGAAGAGATTATAGGGATAGAGCGTTATGTTACCTTTTGCAGGATGGATTTTGCAAAAAAAAATTTTAAATGTTTTCAAAAGGCTAGAAGAAATGTATACAACCTTATTTGTATAAATTAACAAACACATTAATGCATTTATTCAACTGGCAAATAAAAACAACATAGTATGTCACGCATTTAAAGGAACCTCAATTCTTATATGAAATTATTATGGATGATGTTTCCTGAAATATTTGTAATTTAAAATAGTCATTGGCCCTTGGTTTCCTTTTACAGTATGACTCTACAGTACATACACTGTACACTCATTTATGCAGTCCCTCCAGGAATGTGTGATGTTGTGAATGCATTCATTTATGCAAATTCACTCAAATTCAACCAATTCTCGTGCATTCTGCATAACCTTGCAATTTTAACCAACTTTTACCAACTTTTCTGCAAATTTGGCTAATCATTGTATTACACTGCAAGTTTTAAAAATCATAACAGTCCCACGCACAAATGTTTAGCCATACAGTATTCTCACATATGTGAGTACACCCCTCAGATCTTGTAAACGTTTTATTATATCTTTTTATGGGACAACACTAAACATATGACACTTTGATACAACGTAAAGTAGTCAGTGTACAGCCTTTATACCAGTGTATATTTGCTGTTTCCCGAAAATAACTCAACACACAGCCATTAATGTCTAAACTGCTGGCAACCAAAGTGACTACACCCTTAAGTGAAAATGTCCAAATTGTGCCCAAAGTGTCAATATTTTGTGTGGCCACCATTATTTTCCAGCACTGCCTTGACTCATTTGGGCATAGAGTTCACTAGAGCTTCACAGGTTGCCACTGGAATTCTCTTCCACTCCTCCATGACGACATCACCGAACTGGTGGATGTTAGAGACCTTGCACCCCTCCACCTTCTGTTTGAGGATGCCCCACAGTTTGTAACAGTCAGAGAACAATTGTGACACTGTTTTACACCACAAGGAGGCTCTTCTTTCTCTTGCACTGTGTTGCACTGTAGTAGTGTGCTTCTCCTAATATGTTACACATCTGGTCTCATTTCTTACGATTTCCTTATAACGAGGCCGACACTTGTCTTTGTACTCGTCACCTGGTTGCCGCCACAAATGCATGACACCATCTGAACCAAATAAGTTCATCTTTGTCTCATCAGACCACAGGACATGGTTCCAGCAAACCATGTCCTTAGTCTGCTTGTCTTCAGCAAACTGTTTGTGGGCTTTAGAAGAGGCTTCCTTCTAGGACGACAGCCATGCAGACCAATTTGATGCAGTGTGAGGAGCGAGGTGCCATGTTGAACTTCCAGTGACCAGAATTAGAGAGTGTGAGAGTGATAACACCAAATTTAACACACCTGCTCCCTATTCACACCTGAGACCTTGTAGCACTAATGATTCACATGACACCAGGGAGGGAAATTGACACTTTGAGCACAATTTGGACATTTTCACTTAAGGTTGTACTCACTTTTGTTGCCAGTGGTTCGGACATTAATGGCTGTGTTTTAAGCTATTTTGAAGGGAAAGCAAAGTTTCCATTGGTATACAAGCTGTACACTGACTACATTTCATTGTATCAAAGTGTCATATCTTCAGTGTTTTCCCATGAAAAGATATAATAAAATATTTACAAAAATGTGAGGGGCGTACTCACATTTGTGAGATACTGTATGTCACTTCCTTGTTTATGATTTAGAAAATAAGATTCAGAGGTGTGCAACTATTTTTGCAATTTTCACATAATCCCGCAATTTTATTGCAAGAAATGCTTACAAACTTTGCAACATCCAGTTTTTTTAATATCTGTGACTAAATTTGCCAGTTTAGACCACATCAGAAAAAAGCCAGCGATATTGTGGAGGGACTGCTTATCAACAGCTGTACACCTGCAAATTCATGCAATTAGTCATGCAATTTCATTTAGCATGCAACTCGAGCCAATCAAGTAGCAGCAGAGCAATGCACAAAATCATGCAGATACAGGCCGGGAGCTTCATGTTAAACATCAAAATGGAAGGAGAAAAAAATGTGAGCATCCTTACATTTTTTATCATTTTAACCTCTAGAGTTTACACAGAATGGTGCAGAAAAAAATAGAAGGCCCTGTTGGGAGAAATGTCATGACAATGCCAAGTGAGAGGAACTTACTCTTTACGACTACGGTGGGTGGAAGAGCATATCAGAAAAGATTACCCAACAGACCTTGAGGCAGACGGACTACAAATGCAAAAGACCATATCAGGTTTCTCCTCTGTCCTTGAAGTACAGGAACGCAAAGCTTCCATGGACACATGGAAAAATGACTGGACAACACAAGTGAAAGTCCCAGGAGATTGTCAGTTTCTAAAATTCTTCATCATCCATTTTCTGGCAGGCTGGTGCTTAAAACATGAAAAATAAATGATAAATAAATAAATTCTTAAACCCACCTATTGGGTACCAATCACCATTTCACAGTTGCAGTTTTTCCCTACTGTGATATTTCATGTCAAACTTATCTTACATTGTAGTGTATAATCATTATTTTATGCATTTTGCTGATGCCACATAATTGTATGATTGGATAATTGTATGGGCGAGCAAGGATACAGTTGTTCCTATGAAAGTAGATGCTGAGTCCAAATCAATGTCTTTCAGATTAAGAAAAGGAGAAAACAGTAATAGCATAATTTATCATTTGAACCGATGCCTAATAACCTATTATTCACTTTCTTTCAATACTGAGTAATCTCCGCAGTGCTGAGACAAAGATTTGGTTCAGTTCTGTTTAGTTTGGAAAATTGGGTAATCAAAATGTAATGTCTGATGCAACAGACCACAGACATTGTCTGCAGACATATGGACAATATCTGAGCTTGGGCTGCTAATGCGATATGTACTAAGAAATTCATCACTCAGGGGAACAGAGGGAGTTATGAACCTGATATGTTCAACATGGCTTGAACTTGTCCTCAGTGTACACCATGATTCATCAACAGCGGTTAAACACAGGGCCAACTTTCAATTAGCCTGCACAAGCACAGATCTGTCACAAAGATAGTGTGCCATGCAGTCGACGTCTGCTGGTCGGCACGAGTAGGATCAGAGCAATCCCTTGGAACCCACACAAGAAATGATGAAGCACAGGGTCATTATGGTAACTATAGGGTCAAGGCTGGTCAGACACAAGAGTATGACTCTCTTAGGGTATTTTCAATGACAGGCCCAAACAGTTCTCTGCACTCTGAGTAACCATTTTAATGGCATTTGCACCTGAATTCAATTCAGCATAAAACGTCTACAGTATATTGTAGATGGCAGCATGGCATTCCCAGCATTACACACACATGCTAAAGGTAATATGTAAGCATGATGTTAACTTCATTTTAAATGAAATACTTGCGGTAATCGTGTTAATTAATCCAAAGCAGCTTATGCATAGATGACTAGCAACAACTGCCTCATATTCACTATAAATATCATACACAGAACACTATACCTAAACCACTAGCAATTTTATCTTTGAAGATTTTATTAGCTATTTATTACTGTTTGATATAGCCAAACTAGATATTGTAAGAAATCACCCACAGTAATTCTACTGTGTTAAACCTATAGGATATGCTCACTGATGTGTGGTAATCTGGACATTTAGCCTCTCTCGGGACCAAAAGACAGACAGACAGACATAAACAAACAAACAAATAATAGCTGCCACAGACACTGTATAATTTATTTTGGTTGTTTTCCACTGGCATGCACTCAGTGTTCTGGAGCAAAGGGGAAATTTTTAGATTTTTAAGACTAATAAACAATATAAAAAGCACATTTTCCTCACAAATGAACCAACCCTTTGGTTGCTTTTTTCTTTATCCAAGGCTTGAGTAGCTTGCTTTAATTACTTATAAGCTTTATTTGGGCAGGATAAGTAATCTCTAAGGGCTATGCTGGCAAAGGAAATTATATTATTTCATACCTCTTTTTTTCTGTATTTTTCTTTTTCCCAGGGTCCCGAGGGCCCTCCAGGACTCAAGGTACACTTTAAGTAATACATTTCAGGATTAATTGCTGTTCTTACTCCAATGAGTCATAAATCATAGAAACTGAGTAATGAATCACCAAGTTGATGTAACATGACATACAAAGATGCTTTAAAATTAGGCTAAAAAGCAGAAACATTGTACATACATTAACAGGTTGTCTTGGGCATATACTACAGCTTTGTGTGAAGATTGAAACTAGAAGCAAATACTACCTGAACTGTTCTGATCAAGAAAATGTTGATTGAAAAACCTACACCTACAGATGACAAAAAATTACTGAGCAGTATGTGAAACAATCATTTGCACTGTTTGTCATGCAAACAAAATGTCAAATTTACATATTTTATGACAAAACTTAATTAAAAGAAAATATAGCATTATTGTCTATAATAACTTATAATTACTAGTCTATAATAGTCTGACTGTTTAATAATTGGTCTAATTTTTAATTTAAAGATTTTAACAAATTGTGTACCAGTATCTCAAATCTTGCATACAATATTTTATTAATAGTTTGATACATACTGTATCAGAAAACAGTAATTGATACCTGTAATATACAGCCTTTAAGGTTCATCCATCCGGCATTTTTTTTCCACTTCTTTATCAAGGTTGTGGGAAAGTTGAAGCCAATCACAGTTGACTTTGACAGGGTACATCCTGAACAAGTCACTAGTCTGTTGCAGGGATAACACTGAGTGGAACAACCATTCACTTTCACATTAACACATCAGACCTGATTATAGTAGCCAGTTGACCTAATGTACATGTCTGTGGGAGGAAATCAGAGCAAGAAAACCTGGGCAAGCACAGGAAGAACTGAACACAGAAAATACCTTGGGTCGAGATTCAAACCTAGAATCTTACTCCTGTGAGGCAACAGTGCTAAACCACTGAGCCACATTTCTGCCCAGCTTTTTTATAAACTACTGAAATTTTATACTTAACTGAGGTCCTGTTGATGTTCTGACAACTTATCTAGTGGTTCTCATTTGTATTGTGTTTCAAGTATTTGACTTTCCTCTATTTAGGTAAATTTGAAGAAAATTTGTTTAATATTATTGTAACTGTATGTGTCATTTTTTACTTATAGGGTTCCATTGGCCCACCTGGTATTCCAGGTATTGATGGATTGAAGGTAAGACTTTATATGTCTTTTAGCATATGTAAAATCAAATCATAATATCAGCTTCTACAACTATATTGTTACTGTTAATCAGTCTTTTAGTAAAGCCAGTCCAATAGTCCAGCTGAGACCCAGCTGATGAACACAGATTGGACCCCAACACACACTGGACATGATGAAGCCCAGTAAATTAACTCTACATTGTACATTTGCAGGCATGTTTTCTGACGACTGGAACTGCAGTAGTGCAGTGAAGATTTATGTACATAAATAGATCATGACAGTATACTAAGAGTGCCCATAGTTAACCATTCTGATTAAGATGTCATTCATTCATTCATTGATTTTCTTAACCGCTTAATCCTAATTAAGATCACGGAAAGGCTGACCCCAATCTCAGTCGACTCTGGGTGAGGGCAGAGAGCACCCTGGTCAACTCACAAGGCCATCACAGAGCAGAAAAACACTGACGGTAATGCAACCTACTCGTTACAAAAGTCAGTAATGGTTCTTTTACATGCCTCTCACCACAGACAGTGAAAGACATGGCTGGCCTTTGATATCCCAGTTAGCTGATAAGCTGTTAAGATGTGTCTAAATTGTGTCTCATGGCCAGAAATGATGCTCAAACTTCTCCATAGCTGGTACATAAATACTTCCCACATATTGGACATGGAACCTGGACAGTGGTCAGATACAATATTCTTAGAAATGTCACAACTAAATAGAAACCATGTTTGGTAGTGGTTTCTATTGAGGATGTTAGGACAATTAGAAGGTCTATAGACAGTTCAGACCATGTGTTCTGAAAACTTTTTGAAAGAATTTTAATTAGATGCCTGGGAAAGTACATGGTATATTATGGAGGAATGCATTTATGTACAGAGTAATGTTGATTGAGTAAGTGTGCTGGGTGTGCAGTACCTCAATGCTCAATCAGTGACATGTGGGCTCATCTTAACAGTTGGTCTTATCTTAATGAACTCCCTGTTTAGAAATGACTGAAACACAGAAGAAGCATAAACAAAGCCATATGGCACAACTAAATACTCACAATTACCAGAAGTGGTTGGAAAAATATCCACTCATCCTCTTCACATACAAATGAAAAGCCACATCTAACCTAGAGAAAAAAACTTTGTACTTGTTAAATGCTCTAAGGCTTCATAAAGTGGTAGGAGAAAATATTTTAATATTGAACCACACAGCATTGAGACTATGGTAATCAGTGCAGAGGTGTAGCTTTCCATCTTTCATGCAAAGTAATACACTGCAGATGCAGTTGAAGCATGGCTATAACCCTGCTTGATATAACCAAGCTTCCTATATGAATCATATGATAGAAGTGATCTATTGACCTTCAGCTTGCACACAAGAGCAAATATAACATCCACTTCAAGTTGGCAAAAGCTTGGCCCATCTCATGGGCAAGGAGACTGTGTACAAGGCACCATGATGACCCATGTTTTTGCATCCCTTTTAGACAATTATACATAGGGTTGATCTGACACATGATTGTGATAATTATCTACTGTGAAAACCTGGAAAGGGGACTTGTGTGTCACCAGAACTTTCATTTCTGTGATTGCCAAATGAAGGGAAGCCTGTACTGTTATGTAAGAGGAGATCTCCACGCTCCACTTGTTTATGTGAGCACTGGTTTAGCTTCAAGAGGTAATCCAGATATCAGACTGTTTGGGTGAATGTGTTTAATGAGAATGGTTTGTTCTGAATAAGTGCTGACTCACGCCATCCACTATGCACAGAGAGTATAGGGAATCTTACACACTCACTGAACACACTGATTTTCTGCTTTACCACCTCCAAAGAGGCTAAAAACTGCTTCAAAATGGGTAAAAATGTAACATAGTCCTAAGCCAGGGATGTCCAATCTTGTCCACAAAGGACCACTGTGGGTGCAGATTTTCACTTCAACCAAGCAGTACTCACACCATTTACCCCCTTGCTTTAAGATCTCAAAATGGAGCTGTTGAAAGCCAACACAGCTTGAAAACCCTGAACATTTTACTGGTGACGATCAGAATACCTTAAATTCATATAACTTTACTAATAATTTTACTGATATTTGTAATTAATAGAATAAAATAAAAAAAGCTCTGCATAGCTGAAATTTGGTATAAAAAAGGTTTTAAAATGAAATGTTCAGCTTGGATGTAATTATTTTCTCCCCCCCCCATCTTTTCATGCTATTTTAATATAACTTTCAACAGTAAAGATTAAATTGAAACAGGTGGAAGGTGTGGCTATTGCTTGGTTGAAGTGAAAACCTGCACCCACACCGGCCCTTTGCAGATAAGATTGGACATCCCTGCCCTAACGAGACTGTTATGTGCTCACAGACCTTATGGTCAATTTTCTACAAATTAGAGAAATTAGACATCACTTTAAAAGTTTCAGGGAGAGCAGGACACAGATATTGAAATCTAAAAAGTACATTGCAACATTAGTCTCTGGAATTTGTCTAGATTCCTGTCATATGGTTAGGCACTGAACAGCAGCAGGATGAAGGAGTAGTAATTGCAGCCTTGACAAAGGAGGTGATGTAGATGATCAACGTTGCTAAAAAAAAAAACTAACTCCAGAATGAATGTTATGGGTTAATTGTTATGTTTTGTATTTTCATTTGTTTTTGTGCAATGGCACATGTAGAAAATCTGCAGTTTCTTCTCCAGCCATTTGTGGTGAGGTTTTCTGTAATGCCCGGACAATGGCTGAATAGAACCAGATATAAATGTAGCAGTGAACAATGTCCAAGTCCAATCCAGAGGTAATGTTTCAAAACGTGGCCCGAAGACAAAATATAAAACATATTGCAAAAAGTCAGAAATCCAGAAAACAACAAGGAGATCAAATCTGAGTGTAAAAAAAAAAAACACAATAACAATAGTTATAAAAAATGGGATCATGCACATGAAATGAAACAGAGAAAAAGTGTCTCATAGATCACAAAATGGGCATCATCAAAAAGCTGAAAAAGTAGGAGAAGTTTAGAGCTTTCTGGAGTAGGGCATAACTCCATAAAATGCTTTTAAAAGTCTGGGTTGAGGTTGAAGGAAAGTTTTATCAAACTCATTCAGTTTTGGAGGAAACTACCAAGCTTTGCTGTCTGATCAACCGAGATTAAGTAACAGCTCAGGGTTATGCTGAAATCCAAGTCCTTTCTGATCCAATCTTTCGAAAGGTTAATCAGGAATTTACCACACCTCATAATCCCTATTGAAACAGGTCAAAGCTTGAAGTGCTCATGGTGTTGTTTCAGTAGTTTCCTTCATGGGTTTTCTTTGCTTCAAATATGTTGTATTGGGTCCAAATAATTTAGCTCCTCACTTTCCTTCTGCACTGAGATTTTTCCACATCTGAATTTTTTGATGAAATTGTGAGGGGAGGGGGGAATTACTTTTAACTAGAGCTATATTGAACTGAGGACAAGGTTATGTCATAGAAAAATGATTATTCCCATCTGGTATTGTAAGAGAAAATAAAAAAAAGGGAAAGATAACATCTCTCCCTCTCTCTCTCTCTCTCTCTCTCTCTCTCACTCACACACACACACACACACACACACACACACACACACACACACACACACACACACACACAGGTTTTCATAACTTCAAAGGATAATGCATAGATTTACATTAATTTCCTGGAATATGCATAACCACTGCTTGCCTAACCCTTACCTTTACCCTAACCTTCACCTAGCTCTTGCCTTACCGTAACCTTAAAACACGTCACCATAAAATTTAATGATTTACATTTTGTGAAGTTTATAAGTTTTGTCCTTATAAAGAAGGGTCATTAGCATAATATGACTGTTATTAAATTAAGGTCCCCACAACTTGATGAATACCTAAGAACCCCCCCCCCCTCCACACAAACACACACACACACACACACACACAGTAATCTTCAGAAACATTTATATATAAACAAAAAGAAATGTAGGTTGTATGTACACTAGAAACATAGAAAGACCATTTTCTAAGAGGTGTCACTTGAAAACAGGTGAAATTGCAAATTATGTGACTGTAGTTGAACTGCTGGGTGCCAAGTCTCATGAAATTGATTTCTGGTGCTGTAAAGTTTCATTATAAAGCAAATTAGTTCCACCATTAAATCATTGTGCTGCAGAAATTTGTTTTAAGCCAATTACTTTCACATCATTTGAAGAAAAAAAAAAGTAATACATTAGACATAATTTAGACTACTATGTTGTCTAAAAATTAAGCTTAAGTGATGTTATTACTGTTGGTCCACAAAATACGTAATTTAACTAGTGTATGTAAAATCTGGTTCATAGTATAGAGTACAGCATATAATACTACAGCCTATGAAAATATGGAAAAACCATAGAATGGCATGAAATAAATCATGACAATGAGAACTCCTTCATCGTATCTGGACTCCTGATACTCTTCTGGTGCTACAGATCATGGCTCCCTTTGTGAAGGGATAGAATGGGTCACATGCTGTGTTTTGTTGTTTGTAGGGGGAGGTGGGTATGCCCGGATTAGATGGAGTCCCTGGTGCCAAGGTTTGTGGCACGCTATTTCCACTTATGGGATCCATTTCATATCTCAGATTTTTTTTTCCTTTGTAAGGCAGATTTTATGGATTCATGTTGTGACATCAGTCACAGGCAGAGCCTTTTTTAAAACATGAAACTGCCAGAAATGTGCTGACATTCATTTGAAAAATCATCTGACAAAGCTTCTATTTCTAATCATCATCATTACAAATGCAACAAATTGCAATATTAAATATCTTCAGCCTCTGTTCCAAACTGTTCCACTCTAGTTGATTTTCATATGGACTATGTCCATCACTGCGAATATTTACATCTCATTTCAAATATTCCTGTCTGTCTTTGATATCATATCCTCCGTATCGGCACTTAAATGTTGATTTTAAAGTAGGGGCACAATGCTGATGGAACAGCTCATTAATTTCTGCTAAGGTCATCTGTGGAAGAAATAGCTGTAAAGATACAGTATATATATACATATATACTGTATGTGTGTATATGTATACATATACATATATA
>JAQMYF010000010.1:6738340-6753111 GCA_030014195.1 Neosilurus mollespiculum | reverse complement strand
TAACATTTTGTATTGACCAAGAGCACTGTATAGTTGTACAATAACAATTAATCCTCAAAAATACAACTTGCCTAATATTTGTGCACACAGTGTATACAGTATATTACCATATAACCATACCATAAATTCATGAGATTCAGTATTAGTAAGTGCTGATTGCATTAATAAATTGAAATGATTAATTTTTGATGATGCTGATGATGATAATGGTTGTGGTGGTGATATTTATGCAGGGTTCCAATGGTCAGAAAGGCGAAAAAGGAGATACTGGCTTGCCTGGACCTCAAGGACCAACTGTAAGTTCAGCATACAATTAAGATTCAGTCCAAGAGAATATGACCAACTGTGCAATATGTTACATCTAATCATTGACTGTATTTGATATATTAACAGATTATAGGCCCTCCTGGGGCACTTGGTCCACATGGTCCTCCTGGTCCAATGGTAAGTGTCTGTGGTCAGGGCTTTGAAAATACTACAATGATTATTCTTTGGTATAATTTTTTATGTTTGAAATTAACAGAACTTTCTTATTGCAAATAATTTAGCAAAATTAAAATTATAGAGTATAATTAGGCAATTTTGTAGCTGGAGATATTAGCATAGACTATACAAGGAGATCCTGCGAAACTGTTGTACTAATGAAAAGAAAGACAATATCTGGCAGATTTTTCAGGCTAGGCAGTTGATCATTAAAATGTTCCTGATTTTCTGACTGTAAGTTGTAAATAATAAAACCTATTTGTTTTTTTTGTTTTTTGTTTTTTTGTAACATTACAAAAAAAAATTACAATTAATAGCATGTTTATTTATTTGCATGCTACATTACATGTTGCTTTACTTGCTGGTGCTTTTCAGGGTCCTCATGGATTCCCTGGACAAAAGGTAAGTAAAAATCAACATAAATAAATAAATAAATGTTCTATAACTACATACAATCAATAACTAAATTATATTATCCCTAAATCCAGTTAGTATAGTTAATAAACCATAAATGAATACTAAAAATTACAAAATTCTCTATTGGCAACAGCCTAAAAATGTGTTATTTAAAATACACACTAACCACCTGAGAAGGGTAAAGGCTTTGCTTAAGGGCCCCACGTGGTGTATTTGGAATTCAAACTCATAACCTTCTATTCACTAATTGAGAATCTTAACTAGTGAGCTACAGCTAAAATCACACCAGTCATCTCTATCTCAACTGTAACTAAGTAACCTCTTTAGATCATACTTTAATTCCCTGAATCAAGCTCTGGCGCTCCTCTGCGTTTAGGGGGAAGCAGGTTTGCCTGGTTTGAAGGGAGCACGCGGGGAGCCTGGGCATAAAGGCGACCGCGGACCCCTGGGCCTCCCTGTAAGTAGCCAGTATTAGCTACGCATGCTATCATTTTATTGCTAAAATGTAATCAATGCAGCCTTTAACACTACATCTCCGAGCACCTTTCCTCCATTTTCTGTGGTATTCTTACTTGTGATTCTTGTGTAAGGCCCTCATGCATCCTTGTTTTTTTTCCTCTTTCTTTCAATCTTGCCTGTTCTTCTGTACTTGTCCTTCTTTGCAAAAGTCATAGCTGGATACTGTACTTCCCACTCTGCATTAACAACTCAGTTGACAGTTTTTTGACCACCTCACTGTTCATCATGTACTAATCCCTGTCTTCATGTCACTCATCCCTCCACAAACTCACAGGGAGCGTCTGGCTTGGATGGCAAGCCGGGATTAAGGGTGAGTCTCACATGAACAAACTTCGTCCCCCAGCTGCCTTATCCTTGTAGGATTCAAAAAGACAAACTGGACATTTTTAAAAATAGGTGTTTACCATTAAATAAGAGTTATCACTATTTCAGACCCCTTTAATTATGATGTTATTCCAGTGTTCATTTTCAGTGTGCATCTATTGAAAAAAACAAAAAACATTTCTTTCAATAAAAAGGGGGCAGTGGTGGCTCACTGGTTAAGTCTCTGGATTACTAATCTGAAGGTTGTTGGTTCAAGTCTCAGCCTCACCAACCTGCCACTGTTTGGCCCTTGAGCAAGGCCTTTAACCCTCAATTGCTCAGTTGTATAAAAAAAAAAAAAGACAAATGTAAGTCACTCTGGATAAGGCTGTCTGCCAAATGCCATAAATGCAAATGTAAAAGGACCAAAGGCCACATGAGATCCCTGTCTGTCTGCTGATGAGTGTAAAATTAACACAGAATTAACACCCGATCATCTATTAACATATTGCCATTTGTCATTATCATTTTGTTTCTTTGTGATTGACTTCTGCATGGAAATACCAGGTGTATGTCAAATACAAGTGAATTAGCCAAGAAAAATGACAAGGAAACACATTCAAAGGCATGATTATCCGCACCAATGTTTTTAAACAACTACAGACATTTTTTTTTGAAATGCTGCTCACATTTAGGCAGTGAAGAAGAAAATACATTATGTTTTAAGTGATTCTAGAAAAATGTATGAATGCATAATGCAATGAATTCAATCTGTTTGTTTGTAGGGTACAGATGGCCCAGTTGGTGCTCCTGGTCCTGCTGGTCCTAAAGGAGATGGAGTAAGTTTAATGAAAATGCACTTTGTAGTAGTAAGGAACTGCACTGAACCACCCCCCATTGTAGCATGTTTATCATTCAATTATTAACCAGTTTGGAATACAAGAAACTCAGAGTTAAGAGTAAATCAACATTTCCACAGTACTGAGGGACCATTTATAGAAGACAGATTAGTTTTACAACTGGCCTTCAGCAAGGAAAATCCACTAATTTTAAGAGAAACCATCCAACCAGTGTGATGGTTACATCAGCAAAATCATCTTAAAATAGACACGCCCAATTCAAGCTGGAAATTAGTAAAAACATCTAGAAATATGATCAGATTTTTTTGTGATCCTCCAACCCCAAACCAGTCAATAGTCATGGGACTGCATACGGCGACATCGAGAATTAATGCAACAATGGGAAAATTGATTGGTTTTCATATTTTAGCAAAAAAAAAAAATGCTTGGAAATGTTACACTTAAAAATTTGTCAAGTTTTTGTTGTCAATTCCTACCATATATCCAACAAAATCTGCATTTAATGTGGGATTACATGGCCAAGTTTCTTAAAAATATCCAACCATGTCACAAAATCTGGAGTCTTCAATGTATGATGTTCAGGCATTTTCCCCACTTCATGTCCTTTTTCAAAACAGCTTGTTATTCCCACTATCAAATTATTTGATGTAAAGGTACATAAATGTAAATTTCACAGTAATAAATAAAATGCAAATTATTTGATGTAAAGGTACATATATACGTAGGTTACACAAAATACATAGTGCCTTCTCAAACTCCTTCACTGTAAACAAACCCACTCCTTCATAGAAGTGTGTGCATAGTTTTACATGGAGGCACATTGCAATATTGTTCAATTACAGTGCTGCATTCATTCGTTCTCTGAACCGCTTATTCCTAATTAGGGTCACGGGGAGGCTGGCGCCCATCTCAGCCAACTCTGGGTGAGGGCGGGGTACACCCTGGACAGCTTGCCAGGCCATCGCAGGTCCATCAGTCACGCAACCATTCGCACTCACACTGCAGTGCTGCAGATTCATCAAATTTTATTTGGTGAATATGTTTCACAATCATGGAAAGATGATGAAGAAAGTGTGTTCAGAAACTGATGGTGAAGAGTCCAGTTTGAGGAAGAATAGGGGATGAATCTAATTCAAGTGCCTTTCAAACCATGAGAAAAAAATGCAGGTGCACTTGAACTTTCAGGCAGATGAATGTTGACAGTGTTCTGTGAAATATAGTGAAATATATTCATGAAACTTTGCATAAATGAAGATTTCTTAGGGTTCAGTATTTATTACCAATTTCAAAAGGATAGCTTTTACAGAAATATAGGCAGCTAAGGAGTTTATTTTGAAAACTTTATTATTTCTTCTCCATTTTTTCCAAGAAATCTTATAATTTCAAGGTCATTTGTTCATATCTCAGTTCATATCTCTTAAATAAAAAACATATGAAAGCTTATTTTATGCTCTTTTAGATAAATACAAAATGCCTTTTTTGAAGAATTGACTCATGTGCTGGTTTGCTGCTGGATTGCTATTTGTTTGAGGAATTTCTTTGCATTTTCACTTGCTAACATACAGAATCTATTTTGCAATCAATATACAACCTATAACTATTATAAAAAGTATACTTTTATTATTTTCTTTATAATTATATCTATATTATTAATAATCTTTTTTATTATTAAAAATATATATATATTTTTACATTTATTTGTCACAGGGTGAGAAAGGTGCTACAGGTGATCCTGGACCAAGAGGACCATATGGGCTACCTGTAAGTCCATTGTTTTAATTTTAGGAATACTCTGTAAAAACGACGGACTTAGCCATGTTACATACTGATACAAGTATAAATAAACATCTGTGAAATTGTAATACTTTGGATTGTGCAAATCCATTCTCTTTTTTTTTCTTTAGGGTGCTGCTGGAACACCTGGCTTAGATGTGAGTTGACAGTCAACATTACTGCTGAAAATTTTTTTTGTTTGTGCATTTGTTTGGTGTTTTCTTCGGTTTCATAACAGCATTGTATCACTCAAGTGCCCTCAGAAGTTAGGCCTCAAGGCATGTATAATTATTTGAAGTTGTATTTTGCAGGGGTTACCAGGCTTAAGGGGCGAGAAGGGCGACGTGGGGGAAAGAGGAGAAAAGGTGACCATGGCATAGATAAGTGTGCTCAGGGAATATTTCAGCTAACATTAAGTAGAAGCTCTGGTGTCAATGGACCATGAAAGCTTATCTCAGGGACAGAACTGCATATTGGCAATAATCTTACACATTACCATAAATTACTTATACATTTTGATATATTATTATAATTTAAACATTACAATACAATAGGTATTAAATATTAAATGGAAAAGTATTCCGTTTCCATTTCAAAGCATGCTCTCAATTTATTCATTCTTCTTCAGTAACCACTTTGTCTAGGTCAGGGTCACAGTGGACCCAGAGCCTATACCCAGGTACACTGTACACACATAGGGGCAATTTAACATAGCTTATCCACTTATTTTGACAGTGAGAGGAGACCAGAGAGCATGGTTAATCAAAATATTGTTTATGGCAATATAATATTTTTCCATTCAACATCTCATTTTCACATCATTTTATCACTGCATAATCACTTAAGCTAATTTAAATAAACATCCTTGGATTTAGATGCACACCAATACATATTTCAGAGATAGTCCATTGACAGCATGAATAGCTGCTGAATTTTAAATTTGCATATCTTGTAGTGTGTCCTCTCATTTCATTCATGCATGCTGCTCATTTCACTGCAAAACTACTTCTATTTAACTCAGCTTTTTATCATTTGACTGACACTTGGCAAATTTGTACCTGTTTTAATGTCATGGAATGTGCTAGACATCTTTCAGTGAGGATAATACGCAACAATAAAATACTGTATACAGAATATTTTGCGACTTGGAATATAAAATTATTTTTATTAGTTTTCATACTGTAGTAAAGTCTGTTACAAAGGGGCATACTGGTACAATATGAAAGTTTTTGCAGTAAGCTACGTCATATACATATATAAAGCTGACAAAATTCTTATTTTTTTTATATATGAAAATAACCACTATTATGATATATGATGAAAGCTATTGACAACATAAAGTATGTATATGTCTTGTCTTCGTAGTAAATATAGTGCCTTGAAAATCTTAATAGCTACATCTTAAGCTAATGGCCTTTTTCCTAAAGTCATATTCCATGACATGATGGATAGATGGGTGTTTTTAATCACTGCTGGTTGTGTACAATGACATATCAAAACTAAAGAGACACCATAATTTTTGAAAAATGTATTCAAGTTGATGGAGATACCTCACAGCAGTACTCTGACTTACTTGGAGGTTCACTGTAATATTATTTGCCTTATTATTTTGCTTGTACAATCATTTTTTTGACTGTGGCAAGAGGAAGCCCAAGGTTTTGTGCAATCTGACACTGGCTAAGTCTACCCTTAGACTGCCCACAATATGCTCTCTTTGAATATTAGACAACACTTTTGCTCCTGATGTTCACGACATAGCTAGTTCCTATAAACAATTTGAGTACTGTAATCTAAACATAATAAACAAAAAAAAGAATATACAGGGTGACCAAAAAAAAAAGAAAATCCTCCCACATTTCAAAATTAAATGATAATAAAAGAGTTAAAGAAAACTTTTATTTGCACACAAGAAACTTAATTCAATCCAGTTTTTAATTCATCAGTATTTGTACACATGAAATAATAATGTGATTGTCTTTAATCTTTTTTTTTTCTTTGAAATGTGGGAGGTTTTTGTTTTGAGTCACCCCCCCCCCTTTTTTTTGGTCAACCTGTATTAACAGGTTTGATCAGATGACTTTCACAGATAAAACTCTGTAATAAGGGGTGTCTACTTAATTTTGATAAGTCTCTGTACAATCATAAACAATGCTACATTATTTATATGCAGCCAATCAATTTTAAAAAACTGTATCTCTTCTTTGTAGACAGTTGCACATGATACTTTAAGCATACACTGTGTCTGATATATTCCCCTTTTCATCATAAGTTTAGACCAAAACAAATACCCATTCTCATTACTGTCCCATTACATTAATGAAATAAAATATCACAGAGCCCATTACTGTCCTTGTTGATTTCGATATCAGATTGGTCTATTTTAGTATAAGGCTTGAAAGCACACAGATAGTTTTAGTGTATGTTAGAACTTGAAGAAAGGGATACAGTTTTTTACTGTGTGACTCTATAGTGGTGCTTGAAAGTTTATGACTGCTTTAAAAGTTTCTACATTTCTGTAAACATCATCAGATTTCCTCAGGTGTCCTACAAGTAGAATCCAATTAAACAACTGAATGTAATAAAATATTACAGTTGCTCGTTTATTTATTTAGGAAAATGATCCAATATTGCCTATATCTATGAGTGGCAAAAGTATGTGAAACTCTAGAATTAGCAATTAATTTAAAGACAAAATTAGACTCAAGTGCTTTCAATCAGTGGGATTACAATAAGGTGTTGAGTGGGTGTCCTGTTTATTTAAAGATGACCATCACTTATGAAGGGTGAATTATACCAGCGAATTCTAAAAAGAAATGTCGGAATAGCTAAACTGAATCTTAAGAGAATGTGACTCATATAGCAAGTCAAGACAAGTCATACCAAAGAATGGTTAAAGACAAAGTTAATGTACTTTTGCCACTCACAGATTTATTCATTCATTTTCAAATCCGCTTAATCCTAATTAGGGTCGCGGGAAAGATGGCGCTATCTCAGCCAACCCTGGGCGAAGGCAGAATACATCCTGAACAGCTCACCAGGCCATTGCAGGGAAAACACACACGTACAACCATTCACACTCACACGAACACCTAGGGGCAATCTGGAACTGCCAATCAGCCTACTGTGCATGTTTTTGGACTGTGGGAGGAAACCAGAGCGACCGGAGGAAACCCAAGCAAGCACGGGGAGAACGTGCAAACTCCACACAGAAACACCCCCGAGCCCAGGAATCGAACTCGGGACCATCTTGCTGTGAGGCGAATGGGCTATCCACTGCGCCACTGTGCCACACACTCACAGATTTGTATTATTCAATTATACTCTTAAATAAATAAATAACCAAATGACATCAAACCAGGTATTAAGTCACAGTTTGGGCTATATGAGTTGTGAATATTTCCATATTCCTGTCTCAATTAGCTCCATTATGGTGCCAAAATCATTCATGTGGCATGTCTTGTTGCTGAGATATGGTCAATTTTGTTCAAGGAATAAAGGAGATTTTGAAAATGGATAAAAAGATGGATATTAAGAACTTAGCAACCACCACTTTATATTAAAAATAACATCACGGAATTATTCAGATACATTGAAGAAATCATACTGACAGTTATTCAATTATTCATTCATTTTCTGAACTGCTTAATCCTAATTAGGGTCGCGGGGAGGCTGGCGCCCATCTCAGCCGACTCTGGGCGAGGGCGGGGTACACCCTGGACAGCTCGCCAGGCCATCGCACGGCTACTAACAGTTATTCTTAGTATTTATGCAGATTTCTAGTACCATAAACTATTAAAAGGTTGATGTAAATAAATAAATAAATAAAAACTTTTTATCAGACGCAGAAAATCTATTTTCCAAACTGGTGAAATTAATCTAAAACTGACCGGAAAACCCATGAATGGGTGTAATAATATAAAACATTCCTACTGTTTTCTCCAGATAATTGGCACTGATAAAGAGTGGTTTTATTGGACAGGATTTATAAAGGCGACGATGCACGCTCAAACCGAACATGGCAAAATTTAGCTCGATTTCTTTGTTTTCTTTGCAAGCTTATTTCTGGCAACTGTATCTTTTCTTTTTGGGGGGATGCAGCCTTTTTCTTTCTCATCGCTCAAAACTGGCATGTGTCACTTAATACCTGATTTCATGTGATGGGTCACATTATATTTTGTTTCACTTGTTTAATTGGATTCTCTTTATCTACTTTTAGGACTGTGATGTGTTAGGTCATTTTTATGCAGAAATATAGAAAATACTAAAGGGTCCAAAAATTTCAATCACAGTATATGTGTATAAGATGTACTTTTTGTGATCTGGGATGTTGCCCCCATACTTTCTCTTCCTTTGTGGCCTCTGAAAGTTTTCCCTTCACCTGCAGATGTAGCCTCACTGGTTCCTCCTTTGATATCCTATCCCTATCTAACATCCTCTCATTTACTGGATCATAGCTTTACCCTTACTGACATGAAATTAATTTTTAATTATGATGAATGCAGACCAACTATTTGGGGTTTGCAGGTTTATCTACTTTTTTTCTGAAATTATACTTTTCCTTCTACAATATATTCAGTTTTCCAAATATATTAATAACACTGACATAAATAAAGATGTATACGCAGAAAAGAAAATGATCTGTAATACCATCAGTCTCATTTACTTTGAAAAAACAAATTCTCCAGCTGATCACACCATTGTGTCCACAGGGGGAGAAGGGAAAGAAAGGCAAAAAAGGGCCTAAGGGGGAGAAAGGAGAACAGGGTGCCCCTGGATTAGATGCACCCTGCCCATTGGTATGTGCCAGCGGTGGGCTGGAAAACTTCCCTGTGACCTAAAACAGCTGAATCCCTCAGGGAAGAGTGATCCTCTGCACAAACTGGCAACCCAAAAATATCCTCATGCAGTATGTGCTTAAAGCTCTGGTGGTCTCTTGCTTTACATATTCTCTACCACAATGTTTAGGTATGCAAATTGACTAGATCACGGTCTGTCCAACATGGTGGGTGTAGTGTTGCCAGCCAGTGCAAGGTCACTCCTCTCTGCCCTGTGCCGTGCCCTCACAGTGAGAGGCCGGAAGGGCGCCTGCAGCCTCTATCCCAGTAACACTCCCAGTTCCGTTTCTATGATACAGGGTTTCCGGGGCTTTAAGGGTGAAAAGGGCGAGCCAGGCCAGCCTGGTCTGGATGGGCTGGATGCCCCGTGCCAATTGGTACAGTATCCTCTTTTCCTATCCTTTCCTGTGCATGCCACCATTCTCGGTGTCCACGTTATGGCATGGCTCCCACATGAATTCATAATGTCAAACTGCTAGCTTCTTCTTCAACATACCTGAATGGCTTATGATTTAAGTAGGAAAACACTATTTATCACATACTCAACTGCTTTATAATGCTTTGATTTGTGCATTAAATTTATAATTTAGCAGCACATAATTTGCTATCAATCTTGCTTTTATATTATTAGTGATCTTTCTGCTCCCAATAACAGAACATGCACGAAAGCCAACATAAATAAAATTATGTTTATTCATTTTTAACCATGAAGACTGTCAACTGCAGCTTCCTAATCATCATTAACCTTTGCCTTTGCAACTACCCTTCTGATTTGAATCCCTTTTTCTTGTCACTTTAATTAAACTTGTCTTGGTGAATTTTTACTAAACAAACACTAACTAACCTGCCCCCCATAACATGAAACAATATGACATCCTTGCAGTAGCAGCATGGGTCTAGTTTTCATATTTCTACTTATCCTTGACCTGTTCCAGTTGGGCACAGCAGAAATAAGAATATATTCAGCCCTGGGCTCCGCCTGCACCATTTAAAGTTTTAACTTCTTCGTAATACCAGTGTAGCAAGTGATTAATTAACATTTATGCTTTTTATATACAATATTGTTCAAAAGTTTGGGGTCACTTAGAAATCTCCTTGCTTTTAAAAGAAAAGCCCTTTTTTTAAGAAAAAAAATAAAAAGGATACAATTGATCATGACTATTATAGGTGGAAAAGGCTGGATTATTAGTAGAATATCTACATAGGTGTGCAGAGGCCCATTTACAACAACTATCATACTTACTGTTTCAATGGCACATCATGTTAGCTAATCCAAACCTGCCACTGCAATTGCAATTATGTCAGCAGAGATAAAAACTGTTGTGCTGATTAAAGAAGTTGGATGAGTTTGATTTTAGACTCAAAATGGCCAGAAAAAGAACCTTTTTTCTGAATACATGTCTATATTTGTTCTGAGAAATGAAAAAAAAAAAACAAAGCTGTAAATGAAAGGCTATTCTATATGAGAAACTCCTTCACAGAACAGCTCAAGCTGACTCTAACCTGGATAGAAAGAAAAGTGGGAGACCCCGCGGCAAGAGCAAGAGGACAAGTACATCAGAGTCTCTAGTTTGAGAAACACATACCTCATTTGGCAGCTTCATTAAACAGTACACACAAAACACCAGTCTCAACTTCAAAAGTGAAGGGGTGAGACTCCTGAAGTCACAAAAAAAAAGCCATACCTGAAACTGGTCAGTAAAAGAAAAAGATTAAAATGGGACAGAACACAGACATTGGACAGCGGAAGATGAAGGGGGTGCTATAGATAGATATAGATAGATGTCTCTAAGTTTAAGATGTTTGGGTCACAAGAAGACCTTTTGTAAGGCACAGAATAAAAGAACAGATGTTGGAGGAGTGCTTGATGCTAATGGTCAAACATGGTGGGGTGTTCAAATGTGATGACCTGGGGGTGCTTTGGTGGTGATAAAATGGCAGAGGTGTACAGACTCTAGGTCTACAAGGCTGTAATATCTGCAAAAGGAGGATTTTAGACAAAAGCAGAATTTGAAAGACAAAATTATAATTTCAAGTAAAAATAATCATTCTAACCTTGTCAATGTCTTGACTATATTTCATATTCATTTTGCAAATTATTTGATGCATGCAAGTTAGTGTTTACATGGAAAATGTGTCATTTCATGGGTGACCCCAAACTTTTGAACAGAAGTATATATATTTGAGGTAGGTTTATAGATTTCCATTATTCTTTGCATTCACTTTGGTTTTCATTACAGCATTACTGCATGTACTTCAAATATTATATCAGAAACATTCATATGTTATAAATATGGCTTTATGTGTGAATATTACATCATATGCTTCTTATTGCATGCAGTACCTTTATGTCTTTGGTAAAACACATTTTTCAATAGTAAGTAGAGATAAATGATGTGGAATGTCATTGGTAATAACGATGTTTAATTTTCTTATCCCTTTATACAATAGGGGCCTGATGGATTACCAATGCCTGGCTGCTGGCAAAAGGTAAGTATCCAGTCTCCATATAACCTCTGGCAGAAACTATGATCACCACAAAAACAAAGTTTAAAGATATTTTTTAATTCATAGAAAAATCACCAAGACCACAATACACGATTTAGTTTAATAGCTGAAAATTCTGGTTTTGGAAACATTCCTTTCACAAATGTAATTATTTTAATTAATGTCATATTTTTTAAATATCTTATAGTGGGAAATTTATGGAATCACTTATTGCTGAGAGAGAAAAAATATGGAATCATCTTCAGCAGAATGCATTAGAAGTTGCATTTCTACAACAAATATTAGCACTTAAAAATGCAAATTAGTCTACAAGTTCAAAGAGTGCTTATATACTTTAAAGAGCTGTTAACATAGAAATTGAAACAATGGAGAGGATTATGTATATCACACATTTGCCAAATGGCTTAATCCTACCAGAGTCGCAGGAAGGCTGGAGCCTATCTCAGCCGAAACTGGGTAAAGATGGGATGCACCCTGAACAGCTCCCCAGACCATCGCAGGGCCAACACATACACACAACCATTCGCACTCGCTCTCACACCTAGGGGCAAAATGGAACCGCTTATTAGCCAAATGTGCATGTTTTTGGACTATGGGAGAAAACTGGTGTACCCAGAAAACACATGCAAGCACGGGGAGAACATGCAAACTCCACACAGAAATGCCCGAGCCTGGGACTTGGACCCAGGACCTTCTTACTGGACTACATACAGAAAAGCAAACTGAAAATAAGCACTAACACCTAAACAGAGTAAAACAATGCTACATTAGGCCAAACAGTTTTTTTTACCAGCTTACCCAAATGAAACTGTTACATTTATACTTATACCTAAGCAGTAATGGAGTGTAGCTCATCGTATGAAAATCATATTTAGTGATGAACCTGCATTAGTTATAGACAAAACTTCCAATTCCATTCCAGAGAAACATATAAAACATAAGTTCGAATGCCTGTAGAAAAAATAATAAATTCTTACTTAATGATGGAGTTGCTTGTCAGGTAAAGGACCAGGGGAGATGGCAATCATTAATCAAAAGTTTCTCATTTCATCAATAAGAAGTAAATGATCAAGTCTGTTTCAGGATGATGATATCAAACAGTCTGGATCTCAATTCAATTAAAAATGTATGGTAAAAATTAAACGAAAAAAAAAAAGTACTGCTATGTGAGTACTTTTGAACCATCTTGTTGGAGAATATTGTTTTTCATTACTGAAATGCAACAAACTGTCCTTGTCACAAAGTATTCCGGATCGAGCAGGATCAACAGATTACTAAATGCTGTTTAAAACTGATAATTCCAAATATTTTCCCCCAACCTTGAGTGATTCTGTATTTTTTTCCTCTACGTGATCAGGAAAAAACATGGTAATCATATATTTAATCTTTTTTTTTTTACGCTATGTTTCATGAATGTAGAATGTTCATCTATTAAACAAAATATTTTTGTCATTTCATGTCATCTGTAATTTGTTTATTTGTTACAAAGTTAAAAAAGATAGAGCAAAACAAGATTGTAAATAAATGAATAAATAAATAAATTAATTTATAGGTGTACACCCTCTAAGTGTGATTCCATAATTTTTGCCAGGGAATGTAGTTTTGAATATTACAGTACTAGTCGGAATCTAAGCAAAATGAAAAATGTGTGCTGTCCTGCTAATGTATAACTGCATGGGGTTCAAAATTCACAGTAACTGTGCAATGTTAACTGTAATTCATTGACTGTGTCTCATATCTTACAATGTTCCTTTTTGTGGTTCTCTTACAGTGAACAGTCTAACTCAAACCGCATGGAATTTGTAAATAACGCTTCATGTATTTATAGTGTGTATTTTTAATTGTGAAAATGAACATAAATGGACCTTAATATAAATATGTGTGTACACTGGGGTAACAGTGAAAAGTTCATGAACGTCACCACACCCAACTGCTTTTACTCACTTGTGTTTACATGGCAGTGTGTCACATTCACATATTCACCATTGTGAAGTTTGTATTATGTGTGTGACCCACCAAGAGACTATGAACACAAACACAGATTTGCATGATCCTTGGGATTAGATTGAAAACAGAAATGGACTAATGAAGTGCAAGGAATTTGTGGAAGACCAAAAGGAGATGACAGTAAGATCAGGACTTGCTCTCTGCCTAAATATTCATCATCCCATCATGTTAC
Organism: Neosilurus mollespiculum; assembly: GCA_030014195.1. Taxonomy (NCBI): domain Eukaryota; kingdom Metazoa; phylum Chordata; class Actinopteri; order Siluriformes; family Plotosidae; genus Neosilurus; species Neosilurus mollespiculum. Next base: position 6,739,234 of record JAQMYF010000010.1, on the reverse strand, counting down.
CATTGTACTACTAGCTCAAAAGACTAAGGACACATCCTAAAATAAGCATGTATATATATATCACATTGTGCAGTGATCACAATGTTATGGCTTCTGCAGAGCACTAACAGGCTGTTCTTATTTTGCCTAATGAGCGATATTTGGCCCAGAGGTTTAATTTTCTTTTTGTCATCTTCTCAAGGGAGTTACCCCATGGCTGGTGGCGTGAGAGAGACATTTAAGTGGAGGTAGAATGATATTGTTTGGTTTCCTTTATTCTAAGAGGTCAGTTCCTTCAGTACTTTGGCGTTTCACTCCTTGAGTGCTGTGACTTATTGAAATGAACAAGGAACTGTAATCTCAGGATGAGTAGAAGAAAGAGGCAGCTGATGTACTCTCTTCATCTAATCCTGGGTCAGGTGGCAAATCAGAAACTCCAAGCCATTTGCATTGTATTGGAGTGGGTGTGGGTAAAAGGACAGAGATTTCCAACACCTGTCCCGTCATCAGGAATGGCGTTTCTATATTCCTCTGAAATGGGATACTTGATGGGATCTACTGAGGATGTTATTCAGTTACTGTCATTCCTTTATTGTAAGCATTTACTTTGGGTTTGGAAAAATGTTTCACACAGAATGAAGAATTCCAAAATGTACAACATTGCAGCTCATGAACAATATAAAAAAAAAAAGGGGGGGGGGGGGAAACCCTTTTTTTCATATATGTTACAAACAGCTGATGAGATAAAAATTACAGATTTTTCTTTCTTTGTGGTGATTTCATGGTTTTAATATAACTGACGTTCCTGCATGTCAAGGCTAAATGAATCCTGTAAACTTTTAAGCAGTGCATATTTTATTCGGTAGCTAACAGTTATTGTAGTCATCAATCAATGCATTTAAGGTGTTTTTATAT